>VDFB02279267.1:0-26204 GCA_007258455.2 Sequoia sempervirens
ACATAACACATATTATAAGCAAAGAGGCAAATGTATGTATATATCATATAAGAAAATATATGTACATATCATAAAAGCAAAATGTAAATTAAAGATCATCAAATGTCGAATACTAAAGATCAACAAATAAGCAAATGTATGTAAATCATATAAGCAAATGTAAGTTAGGATCATCAACTATCAAATACTATTAAAGATCATCATATAATCAAATACTTGTGGTAAAGATCATAAATCTAGAATGCATGGACTAATATGAATGTCTACTCCTACACGAATGGCCATCTGAATGAGAACGGTCCTGCTCTGATGTATGTGTTGAGCCCTGCAAATAAAATTGTGTACAAGATGTATTAAATACATATAATTTATATTAAATAAATTTTATGAAAGTTATTTTTAAATGAACTTGTATTTTTAAATATCAATCTAGATCTATGCATACATAAATATATTGCATGTACATATACACGTATGATTATATAAAAATGTAAAACTCACATGTCCACTGATAGCAGATTCATCCATAGAGTCACATCGATCATGCACACAATCTGGACCAAGGCTAGGAGTGATATGAGGTATGTCCACCTATAACAATATATATACACATACATATCAACTTACATGAATATCTCTAGTTTAAAAAAAAAATTAAAAATAATGAAAAAAGAATTGAAACTTGCACATGCACACATACATGCACATCATCTGATATCGGATGACCTAAGTCCTCTGAAACAGTCACCTCCACCATATGCACCAAATGATCAAGTGACGAATCAACATATGCATCCATCTGATCTATCCCATGTCGTGCTATAAATGATGAATGTAGAGGACTATGAAGGTGAGATGGCATTAGTGATGATGAACCAGAACCAATCAACATATCAGTAAAACCCATAGTCTGTGCAGTTGGCATATGAACTGTAGGTGGATCCTGATGTGCACTAGTGCTCGGCTGAGAGTGATGGGATCCTGGAACTGAATGACCTCTGCATCTCAAATGGTCTCTAACATGCTCTATACTGATCCCATTGTCTGATGCAATGTGGGCATATGCCTCCAACAGGTCCTCAGCCAAACAATGCAGAGTCATGCGTGACATATCTCCTGTAAGTGCATCAAGCTGTGTAGGAGTAGGGATGCCATCCACTGTAAAAGGATCCATGGTGGTCCCTTGTGTTGAAAATGGTGTGGATCGGGGAATATGCGGATATCAAATACTAACCTATGATCATGGATATCCGTGGTGGCATTTGCAATGTCACCTCCTGATGTCAATTTCTTCCTTTTGGGGGGCTTAGCGACAACCTCATCTGATGGGGAGCTAGAGGCTGGGGTGAGGCGGAGACACATCACCAACCAATACCCTAAACGAGGGGTGGTCCTATCGCTCTCCAGCGATAGGAGTGGGCCTATCAGCAATCTACTGCATACGACCAACATATGGTGGAATGTCAGTGTTAGTTAACTTTGAGGCCAAATGGACCTCAACATATAAGCTATTTGAATAAAATCTGATGGAATCCCCGGTCATTGTTTTGGGTATAGACCATGTGCTGCAAGAAATCGTGGGTAGATCAATGAGGCCATAGAATGATTGACACATCTAGTGACCTAGTATCCCCTAACCTTACACACATTTTGATAAAATGGAAAACAAGTGGCTTTTATCATTTCTTTGATGACACTATCTTGTATTTGTTTAAGGGGAACATCACCATGTACTTCTTCTCGCATGTGGGAAAGAATAGCAGTCACTCTGTCTGGGGAATATGCACTAGTCCTCTCAAGTTCATCTTTTAGTTTTCTAGACTATGAAATATTAACATGCATGGTTCACTATATATCCCCAGGTTTGCACCTTTTGCTAATGAATCTCTCAATTTTTTTATCTCATTACTAGTATTTGCAAACAAAGAATCTGGCATAGGTGGAACATGATCTACATTTTCCATGTTATATATATATATATACAGTACACCTAAAAAAGCAATGAGACTTTGGTAAATAATATATATCTAGATAAATAGAATACAAATCTAAAATAGAACTTGTAATAATTCATCTACTCATCAATAATATTTTCATACTATTAACAATTTAAAAAGAATTGGAAGACAACTATAATCTATAACATAGCATCCTTAAATGGTTTAAATTTGAAATGAAACGATGAAAGAAAGAATAAGAATACAAAGATTAAAGTATAAAATTATTTGAAAATAATTAGGGATAAAAATATTTAATCTAATAGTTGTTAACATAAATGAATTTCAATTATATAGCCAAGAACATCAAAAAATTATAGATTGGAAAGCAAAATAAATATCTCATATTAAGAATCAAATCTAATAAAGTTTGACTTCATTGCATACTTGTTATAAATATCTCACTAATCCAACCATACATATTATATATGTTAAAAATATATATAATTGTTATGCCCATAATTTTTCACTATATCTTGACGTGGATCTCCTTCAACTAGATCAATTAAATTTTTTTTGTAATGTTGGAAGAAAATAGATTTAATATCAATAGATTTAATATCATTAGAGTTTAGTTAGTTTTAATCAATGTTGTATGATTTATTAAACATTTTTTTAATATTTAAATGTAGGTGTTTTGGGGAGTAGTAGTGATAGATCTAGCTCATTGAGAAAGGATATAGGTAGAGAGGAGGAGTGACCTTGACAAGGATTGAGACATGGATCACCTCAGGGTGGTAGATATGAGTGGAATATATCCATAGAGAAGGATAGGTGAAGATGATAGATATAGGAGACTAATACCTTAGGGGCACCTTTTTAACTTTGTGTGTATGCTCTACATAGTGGATTTACTCATGAGTGCTTTGATGTATTTGAAGACACATTTGTATGAGAACATAGATAATATGATATGGGAACTATTAGCTGTGTTGATGATGGGTGTGATATTTTATGTGTATGTTGATGATGTGCATGATATATAGTTATATTTCTTGTATTTCTTGTATTGGGAACTAAATCAAAGAGAAATAGACCAACCACTCAACTCCTTAGAAAATAAGCTCGTGAATCTCAAACATTATTCCAATAAAAACATTAAAACTAATGAAATTCTCTTTTCTTAACGCAAGAATCAAATGAGCATTTGTGGGTTTGCATCCCACCAAGCATGTCAATTTGTAAGCATTGAATTTAAATAAATGAGACATTGAGGAAAATAAATGTAGACTTCAAATTGAATCAAAAAATCACCTCTAATAGAGTGAAAAGATGAATTACACAAAAAATGAACTAAAATTATAATGAAATACATATTGACAAATGGATATATCTTGCAAATGATAAAACATTTATTGCCCAACTAGATAAAATATACTTGCTCAAAATTGAGACGATGAAATGATGGATTTGATCTCAATTTATAGATTTTTTATATGATGGATAAATTGCTAGGATTTGATCATGTATCATGAGTTTAAAACCCAATTAAAATGTGGCTACTATTATTACCTAATTAACTAATTTATTTATTTAATGAAATTTCTTAATTATTTTGATCAATGAATTGATTGAATTATTTTCAATTTTTATCTAATTTGATTAAATATGTTAAATAATTTGATTGATATATAAACTAATTTATCATAATTTTCATTGAATTATCTACGAATAATAGATTTACTTGGATTTATTTTAATTTATTTCAATATTTGTGAGAGAATGATTCATTTAAATATTTGGTTAATTTATTCTACTCGAGTAACAATGGAGGCTGATTTGATCAATAGGAAAGCATTCATCCCATCCCAAAAAGGGATTACATTTAGAGTTTAAGACTTTTTTTTCAAAATGCTGAAGAAAATTTTCAAGATTGATTGCTGGCGTGTGGAGTTAGTAATTTGGGTGACCAAATTCTATATGAAACTCTCTAGTTAATGTTTCTCTCTTAGGTAGTGTCTTTATTTTTGTTTAATGCTATGGTTCTTCTTCAAAATTATGGTTTAGTTGCTTAGTTTGTAGTGGATTATGTTTTATAAGTTCTTTTTGGACCATTCCCTAAACAATGCCATTCAGGATGATAACTTACATAATGAAAAATATTTTGTTGGGTGTTTGTTTATACACAAAGTTTTAAAGGAAAATTATAGTTTCCTTTGTGTTTGAATTTCTTTGAAATGAACCTTGCAAGAATGGGATGAGTCTTTAGTGGATAATACAATCAATGGACATAAAATAGAATTAAGCGCTCTATTGTATGGAGAAACAATGGAGGCACATAAGGAAATGTTGTTTCTCCTCACTCATGTTCCTCACCCTCTGCTAGTTTTTGCTATATATATGTAATATATGGGCACTCAAAAAATATGTAATATATGTCTTCTTTTTAGGTTCTTTTTCATTTATGGTAGGTTTTCTTAATCAATTTAGTCTATATATGATTGCTACAATCTTATTTGATGGTCTCTTGGTTTTGTCCCTACACCTTCATGATTTGTGGGTTGACATGCCCTTCTCTATTTTGTACTTTACTATGGAAATTTTTACAATAAATATTTTAATTAGTTTAGGCCTTGATCGTTTTAGGTCTGAAAAGAAAAATTAATTTGATTTTGATAAAGTGTAGGAATTAAGGTATCATGAATTTTGTTAATAAGTGGATATTAGGTGTTCGGGTGGGGACCATGGTATGGATATGAGTGTATGTGAGATTTAGTGTCAACAAAATCCAAAGGTAAATCAAAATATTATTAACATCAAACTTATTTTGGAAGGATAATATAAAACCAAATCTAAACACAATATAAACATTGTAATCACAACCATACATACTATATATATGAGATTGCATACAACCATGTGTAAAATTTACAACCATGTAAAATTTATTCATATGTTGTTTATTAAGAAAAAATGTCATAAATTATATTTCTAGAAATAAAAAGGACTACAAACATGGAGGGAAAAAATTAAATAATCTCAACATAGCAAGGATTTTACAAAGTGATAGATAATTTTCTCAAAAGAAAAAGGATGTGTTGTGCACAAGACAACAAACCACTTTTTCATGTTTTTTGATGTATAAATATTTACTTTCCATACATGTTTGTGAATACCACATAAATTGAGATGCACGATTATTTTAAAATCTTCACATGCATCTTAAAGTGGAAAAAAATGTAATGATAAAATTTGCATATCCATATTATTCCTATTGTATTTTTTGCCTCATTTTGAATATATATATATATATATATATATATATATATATATATATATATATATATATATATATATATATATATATATATATATATATATATATATAGTGCAAAGTGGTAATAATTCCCCTAGAGTTTATGACCTATTATATAGACATAAATCAAACACTTGAACTCCATTTTTTCCTTACACACATCTTATCAAAGCATTTTTTTGACACATATCCACATATCCACACATCCACTTTTCCTAATGAATCTTATGTGTATGTCTAATGGTGGCATGTGGAAGGATAAATATGGCTATTGAAAACTTTACCATTATCTTGACAACTAATTATGGCTATATGATTATCTTATTGTAATGAACCTAAGTTCATTCGATAGATATTAATGAAGTTGAATTAGGAAGCATGGATTGTATTTTATTATACACATTTTACGTTTAAAAATATGGGTCTAATTTTTGCAATATTGAAAGTTAAATTTCTTCAATAGTATATCCAAGGTATAGGGATATATTAGTGGTAAGAGTAGTGTAGGATAAAAAGGAGAATGTATAAAGAGGGGAAGGTCTAGAAAGGTAATGACATGGTAATGGAAGGAGAAGTTACACTATAAGGTTAGATGGAGAAAGCATAATGATTTTATAGGTATCATCATGCTACTAGAAATTACTCCATATGAATCACATGTTGATGATACTACTATAGGGGTATGCACATGAATATTTTATTGTAAATGATATTATTATCAAATAATATAATTGGTTCATGTTTTTGGTTGTGGGAATTTTCTTCAAAGAGGATTTTCCCATGTACATAATTATGTTATAAATTTATAATTTATACATTTTTCTTGTAACTAAAATTAAATCTATTTTGCATATTTATCTCTTGATAGGTTAATATGGACATTTTTAATGTTACAAATGATACAATTTGTGGTTCTATTTGAACTTCATAACTTCATATTGTTTGTTTCCATATGCTATTAAGTTCTTATATATGTTTCACTTGGTCTTTCCATTTAGGAGCAGGGTATCCATAGCTTTGATTGTTGAAATGGGAAGGCATATTTCATTTACACATAGAACATAAAAATGTATGCAAAATGGAGAAGAAAATCCAATTTGAATTCAACAAATTTGAAAACATTTTAAAAATTTCCAAACAAATCCAATTTGAATTCAAAAATTTAGAAACATTTTAAAACTTCCCGAAAAGAAATCGAATTTGAATTCAACAAATTTGGAAAAAATTGCATCTAGGGTTTGAAATTTGTATATCAATGCATTTTAAACTCTAAAAAAATTGAATTTCAAATACTTGGTGCTTGTTATGGAAGTCAGGTTGATGAAGTTTGGAGAGACCAAGTTGAAGTTGTGTTTGCCGGAAAGAAGAAACCAGTTCGCTCGTTGTCACGGTCTCGATTCATCGCACGCAGGGAAAGCAATGGTAATTTTAGAAAGTGATAGTCGAAATGAGAGCTTTTGGTTTTTTTGTCATATGTTAAGGGGTTCGGTTGAACCCAAGTTCGACCGAACCCATTTAAATATGGTTTTTTTCCCTCTAGGGTTCGGGTTTCGGCCAAACCAGGGGTTCGATTGAACCATATGGTTCACCCGAACCCTAAGTGAGGTTCGGGTGAACCATATGGTTCGACCGAACCCCTTGAGATTGAGGAAAAGGAAAAAAAGAAATTTCCTTCCTCATATAAATTGTAAACCACTATTATAAAGGCACCCTGTTGTAATATGTTTTCATATTCAAATTGAGTTTAGGGCCCTTTTAAATTAAATGGACTTAATTGTGCCTTATTTTTGGTGTTATAAAGTGTACCTAATATACTTTCACATTAATCTAGAGATTTATTAATTAATTGCAAGGTTAATTTTCCTTAATTGGCCCCTTTAATTCAAATCCAAGCCTAATTAAATGAAATTTTTGAGGGATAAAACCCAATATTCATAAATTCCATTGCACAACACTTAACTTTGGAAGTGTCTATCCTGGGTAAGTGACCTAGGACCCATTCACCATAGGGTGAATGGGTCCTCACTTAGATCTAGTACATTAATTTAATATAATGTTTAACATTAAGCAATGTGTGTCCTAGGTAAGTGGCCTAGGACTCACTCGCCCTATGGTGAATGGGTCCTCACTTAGACCTAGGAACCCCCTTTTAAATATGTTTTTGGCAGTATTTCAATGATTTCCAATCTAGAATTCAATGTCCGCTTGTGATATTTGAATTTTGAGAATTAATGATAAGATATGTATAAATACAAGTGAAAAGGTGAAAATTTGGTGGAGCTCTCTTTCACCTTTAGGGTTTTGGACCTAAAAGGAGAGAGGAAATTCTTCACACTCTTCACTTACGAAAAAACCCTTGATATTTCAATGCAAAGGAGATTGAAATATTGCAAAGGTACTATCCTAAAGGCTAAATGATACCTAATAAGGGGTTCACCACCAAGTTTATACTTGGAAAAGAAAATGCAATGCAAGTTATAAGAAAAAGCCATAATTGAATACAAATTAATCCTAAATGACCTAGAAGGATGAAAAAATTGTACCAAAAAGTTATAAAACTAGAAGTGTGCACCTGGGAGAATGAAGAAGGTAGAATGAAGGTCTAGAATTTGGAAAATCTACTATCACTGCTGACTTGGACTCATTCACCAAGCTGGGTGAATCAATCTAGCTTCAGGGAAAATGTGCAAACACAAGTTTTAACCAAAAGGATATCTGGATCTATAAAAATATTTGTCAGGATTGTATAGTGGGATTCAATCACTGATAGTGGTGAATCAGTCCACTTCTGATTTTCTAGAAATTCTGAATCTAATTCTATGCCTCTTAGTTTGCTCTGCTCTTCTTGACTAGTTTCTAGATCTGAAACTATGAATTGTCACCTGTGGGTCTTCTCCAAGTTTCTCCAAGGCTTGATGACAACTTTAGGGATTTGACAATTTTTCTCCAACTTTGCTTCTTGACAAATTTGCAAACTAGCCCTGCAAATCACACACAAAAAGAACATTGTGAACTCTCTTGAATGCTAGGTGTTGAATATGAGTGAAAGAACATTGTATTTATAATTAATTATGCAAGAATTCCCAAAATTACAACACTACAAGTCGACATCAGGTATAGGAGAATAAATATCACTGGAAATTTGAATTAAATTTAAATTTTGGTCACACGGGACTCATTCACCCAAGGTGACTAATGAGTCCCATCAGACATAATGTATGGGACACAAAATGAAAAGTTCTTAGAAATGCGTGAAACCTGCATTGGGACCAAAAAGACCTAGGTGAGACACATTCATCCAAAATCTAGTGAATGAGTCCCAGACATTAAATCTGGGCCACACACACCAAGAACACCTGAATTATGACTGGTTACCGATTGGTGTTGGGATTATCCTCACAAAGATGTAATAAATGAGGCTTGTGGATGCAAAATAGGGACAATTAAAGCATAAGAAAGCCCATTTATTAATTACAAGCCTAGATAAGTGTGAAAGTGTGTCACAACACTTTACAACACTCCAAATAAGGAAAGATTAAGGTTTATTTTGATTAAAAGTATGTTTATTATGCTTAGTTAATTGATAAAACCCTGGAAAAGTGTGAAAGTGTGTTACAACACTTCACAACACTTTTGCAAAGCAACATTAAAATCCATTAGTTCACAAGGGCCCAAGACCTAATGTGAATGTATTATCCACATTGCAACACTAAGTCAAGGAAACATTAAGCCAAAATCCACAATAAGGACCCAAATGAGTGTAAAAGTGTCAAGGGATACATTTTACTACACTACAACAAGGTTATTTCACTAAGTTCATCCTAGGATTTCAAGCTAAGACCTAAGAATTTCAAGAGAGAATTCCTAATAGAAAGTTCATGAGATCAAGAGAGCAATTCAAGAGCATTTTCAAGGCATTCAAGGGAAGATTTATAGAAGATTATTGCAGCAATCAAGATTCATTTCATCATGTCAAAGATTTATTTCATTATGCATGTTGTTTGAGCTAATGTGATGATGTAGCTTTGTTTAAGATCTATGCAAGAATTCAAAGATATTTTTTTACATCAAGTTTCATGATTAAGATCTACATTCATTGAGGCCACTTCATGCTAGTTTGCAGATTTTTTATCCAAGGTTTCAAATAAGGTTTGGTGAGTTGTTACATAGATTTTTCCATTGACCATTCCTTCATGATTTTCTATTTCATTTCAAGGTTTAATTATCAAAATGGGGTTTGACCAAGGAAAATTCCCATTCCCTAACAAACACCATTTTTATCTCTTTGATGTGCGATTGCAGATTTTATGTTGAGGATCCTTTGAAGAGAAAAATTTAAGAAAGTTGCAAACTTGTCAAAGTTGCAAGAAAAGTTGTCAAATCATAGAAATTCCTCTACAATTTTTATTTCTGGTCAAGTCTAATAGTGAACACCTGGAATCTGGGAGTGTAGACCTAGCAGAAGAGAATCCATAAAGATTTTTTTAGAAACCCTAGCCAAGACCCATTCACCATAGGGTAAATGAGTCCCCAGTAAGCTTCAAAGGGTGACTTTTGGTGAAAGGTACACATCCTTTTCCCTTTCAAATCTACCTTTTGATTGTTTTTTTAGTTAGATTTGATTACCATTCTTCACTTGCATTTTATAAGAAACATTTTGAATAAAATTGGGAAAATAGGTCCTTTGTGTTTCATTTCACACACATTTTTCACCATTTCATTTTGGTCAACATATTTTTCTTTATTTCACTAGCTTACAAGAATTTAAATGTATATCAGATGGGTGTAAAGAAAACATTTTTTAATGGAAAACTGGAAGAAGTGTATATTGAACAACTAGAAGGATTTTAGTGTTCTAACAAACCAAATTATGTTTATAGATTTAAGAAGGTCTTGTATGGTCGCAAATAATCTCCTAGAGCTTGGTATGCAAGGTTGTATCCATGGATACTTATAAAAGTAAGGATTTTAGAGAGGCAATGTGGACAACAATTTGCACATCAAAATAGAAGGATAACAAAATTTAATTGTTGTGGTCTATGTTGATGACATCATTTTTGGAGGAAGCAGTGATTATCATTTTTGGATGAAATGTGAAATATGAGTTTGAGATGTCTATGTTAGGAGAATTATCTTTTTTCTTGGGATTATATATTTTTGAATTAGAAAAAGGGATTTTTATCTCACATCATAAGTATGTAAATGAGATGTTAAGCAAGTTTGGGATGGAAGAATCTTAGCAACCCGTTGCAACACCTATGATTACTAGGTGTAAGTTGAGCAAGGATGATCAGTCTACTCTAGGATCAAACATTTTACTAGTCTATGATTGGTAGTTTAATTTATGTGACAACATCCAAACTGGATATAATGTAGATAGTTAGAATGGTTACTAGATTTTAGGCAACACCCAAAGGGAGTCATGTGAAGGTGGTAAAGAGAATATTCAGGTACTTGAAGGCTACCAAAGAATTTGGGCTTTGGTATCCAAAGAGTGAAAACTTCATTCTCATAGCATACATAGATGCAGATTAGGTAGGTTCTAGAGATTACCAAAAACCCACAGGTGGCGATGCATTCTTTTTTGGAGATAATTTGGCGAGTGAACCCACAATAGTGGATTTCAAATATTTGGAAAAAAACAAAATAGAGCCACCCATAAAAAAAAATTGCATTGGTTCGAATGAAGTATGGTCCCCTTGGAATGAAGGTGGTTTGAATGAACTCACATGGCTTCAAATGAACACCCCCTTTGAATGAGCCCTATTAAATGACATGCACTTGAATTTTTAAATGAAAAGTTAATGTTTTTTCTTTTATTGGGAGTTTTCATTAAAAACCCCCTCATTCAAAGGGGGGTTCTAATGAATCCTCTTTTTTCCTCCTTCCCCTCCCCAAATTCTTAATTTATGCATTTTTTTTACTTTCAAAACCTAGGAAGGAAGTGCAAATGGAGTCAACTTGATAAACCAAGTTGGAGGATTGTAGTCCTCAAAACACACTTTCCAATGTAACTATAAATTTAATATGTTTTGTTATTATTTTTATTTTTTATTTTTATTTTTAATAAACATAGGTTTTTCACTAAATATCAAGTTCGATAAAAAAATCATTGTGGAAAAATAGTAAATTTGAGATTTAAAATATATATATATATATGCACTAAGTATTGATGTCCTCGTTCCAACAAAAAAAAATGAATTTCAATACATACAAAAAAAGTTATCAAGACAAAGTGCACCTATGTCTAAATTGTAATTGGTTTGACTTCAAAACTTAATTAAATGAAAAATATTCAAATAAATGTTATGAAATGAAATGCAAGTACTAGATATCGGTGTTACCAACCTAAACTCAAAGAATCAAAATTTTATCCTTTGTAGAAAAAAGTTATGCGAGCTAAATTACACATCACTTTTAAAAAATGGTGTTTTTTGTTAAAAACTATTTATCAAAGGACACATAAAAACAATTACAATTTAATTTCATTTTAAAAAAAACATTCAAAAGCTACACAAAAAATCTCACAAATTTCACTACTTTGTGTAATCTTCAAATTCCTAACAGTTTACCTAAGTTATAGGTGTCAAAAAGTGAAGATTTTTCTAAAAATATTGATTTCAATGTCAAGTTTGGCCAAAAAGTGTAACCCATTATTTTGGGATGACCATGGTGTCATGGTTGACCAAGAAGAAAGAATCAGTTTCTTTATCTACAATAGAAGCATTATACATTTTTGCAACATTATTTTATACTCGGGTGCTTTGGATGAAGCATAATTTGAAAGAGATGAAGGTTGAGTTTGAAGATCCTATCACTATTCTTTGTGATAGCACAAGTGCAAGAAAGAAATTGAATTTTCTATGGATGTGTAGAGAGGGCAAATAGATTGATGGCCTATTGGAGTTATGTCATTTTTCCTCAGAAATGTGAATGAAATAGGCCCCTTCTAAATTAGTATTTAGAAGTAACACTACTTATTGCATTAAGAGAAAGTTGATGCTTGATTGGGCATGCATTGTGCCATAACATGCCATTCCACATTTGTTCTCATGGCCAAAGAGCTCTTCAAGATTGATAAAAGTAAGTTTGCATGTTTGAAGATAGCTACTGCTACGAGAGAGGTTTATAGCATTTCCACAAGGATAATGCTAGGAATGAAGTTTGGCCAGTCTTAAAGACAAAATATTTAAGCTACAAGCATTGAAACAAAATTCAATTTTATTTTCTACTAGACCTATGTAGAAGCAGTTACCATCTTGGAAAACATCATGTTTCTCACAAATTACTTATCAAATCAATGGAATTACTCTATTCTATCACGTAAAACTTCCATTTACCAAAAACCATAAATGAGATGCATCCTTGAGCTACAAATTATCATTTCCACTTGCTAGTCATTTAATTTTTACGCAAAAGATGAAGAAATTCAAACCTAGAAAAGGGCAAGGTAAAGGAAGAAGGTGTGTAGATTATTGGTTGACGTGTCTTCCAACTGGGAATATATAATCTCCCCTTCCACATCAAATTATCTACTTCACCTACCACATTTACTTCCTCTCTCTTCCCGCTTCTATCTTCTTCTACATTCTTTCTCTTCGATGCATCTAGACACTTCTTCTTTTATGTATCTAGAAACTTCTTTGTTGTTGGAAATGAAGCTCTATTTTTTGAAAGATGAATTAAGATAGATAATCTATTTGTGGTTGGATATATGATACTCTATTTTTTTATGATGAATGAATGAAGGAAAGAGCATCGAAAACTCTCTTTTGAAAAGGGTATTAATAGAAATCTTGTTCCATTTTAATATTTTCTTCTGTGTGATGATACTTTGTTCTTGTTTTGTTTAAACTATTTTACTCTTCCTCCTCTTAAAAATTGGTATTAGAGCTAGCTTAAAAGGAAAAAATTTATGTTATAGTCGATAAGGAGAATTGCCTAGGAATAACTACCAACCTAGAATTAGGGTAGATGATGTTGTTGTTTAAAGATTGAAAACGAACACGTTGCTAAGGAGGCTTTTGCAATAAATTTTTTTATAGATTGCAGCTTTGTGTTGTAAAGCATTGTGGATTGTTGTTTTTTTTCAAAAGGAATCTTATTGCAAATAACTATTCAAAGAAGCTACAACCAAAAGGGAAGAAATACCTAGTCAAAGAAAGTTTAAGTGTCGTTATTTTTGCAAGGCATCAAATCTGAAAAGGAAACAGAGGAATAGAAGTGAGTAGAAGCAAGTTATTATTTTAAAAAAATCATGGCAAGAACAAGTGGAAGTATTGCACAATCACAGATTCCAATCTTTAATGGAAAAAAATATGACTATTGGAGCATAAAAATGAAAACCCTATTTTTCTCCCAAGATGTTTGGGACTCGATTGAAAATGGGTTCCCTGAACCAACAAACCAACAAGCTTATTAGGATTTGTCACTGGTTGAGAAGGATTTGTTGAAAGAAAAAAAGAAGTCATTGTTTATCATTCAACAAGCAATGGAGGAATCAATTTTTCCAAAAGTTTCAGTTGCCAAAAGATCAAAACAGGCATGGGAAATTTTTTAAACAACTTACCAAGGCATAGACAAGGTGAGAATAGAAAAATTACAAATTCTTAGAAGGGATTTCAAAAATATACAAATGAAGGATATAGATTCAATAGATTCATTCTTCACTCATGCAATGACAATAGTAAATCAACTTAGATCCTATGGAGAAACCATTAGAGATCAAAAGATTGTAGAGAAATTACTTAGAAGCCTACCTACAAAGTTTGATCTAGTTGTAATAGTCATTTAGGAGGCCAAAGATCTTACTCAACTATCAATAGATGAATTAATGGGATCACTCTTAGTACATGAGCAAAGATTAAATCGATCGGGGTCATCATCATTAGAAAATTCATTCAAGACCCAACTTTCATTTGGCAAAACAAGAGGGAGATCAAATTGCAATAGAGGTAGAGGATGATTTACACCAAGAGGAGGAAGAGAAAATGCACAATTTGAGAGAAGACAACCAACATCAAGCCCACATGCTCATTCTACACCAACAAGAAGAAGGGGGAGAAAAAATTCTCATAGCCATCATCAAGGAGAAAGGTATGATAAATCCAACATCTATTGTCATTATTGCAATAAATTTGGGAATTTTGCATCTGAATGTAGAAAAAGGAAATATGACATGAATAAGTAAAAGGAACATTTTACAAATGAAAACTAGCCCAACACTAGTGAACAAAACACCATATTGATAACATGAAATGTAGCACAAGAGAGCTCCAAAGAAGTGTGGTTCTTAGATAGTGGCTGTAGTAATCACATGAGTGGGAGTAAGGAGATGTTTTTAACAATGGATGATTAAGTAAAATTAGAAGTAAAATTGGGGAATGATCACCAAGTTTCAATCATGGGAAAAGGATCAATTAACATAAGAACTAAACAAGGTGAGGAGAAGCATATTTCTGATGTATATTATGTTTTTGGATTGCAACACAATCTCATAAGCATTGGGAAACTAGTGCAAAAAGGATATAGAATATACTTCGAAAATGGTGAATGTGTGATTCTAGACAAGAAACCAAGCAATAGGTTGATTACAAAAGTTGAAATGAAAAAAAATAGGATGTTTCAACTTAAAATTCAAGGTGAACTATTCTTAGAGCCACAAGGATTCCAAAAGGTGTTGAATTAGCTTTCAAAGCTTCATACAAAAATGAGTATGATAATAAGTCTGATGTTGAGTTTGTTGAAGAAGAAGCATGGGGTGGCAGCATAGACAAAACAACTATAGTTGCAACTAGTGTTCCACAAGAGAATGAAGAGTATGAAACTCAAGTTGTGAATCCTACTACACAAGCAAATGTTCCTACAACACCTTATAGGGAACCTACCACTCCAAATCCACCTACTTCAACAAGTAATAACAACAGTGAGTCTTCTAATACAACACTTGCATCACTAAGATCATGATCTATAAACACTTCAAAGAAGACACGTAGTCTAGATGAGAGATTTATGATGAAATACAAGAAGCTGAAAATAATGATTTATGCTCTAATTTTGCATTTTTAACACAAGATGATCCAATTTATTTTGAAGATGCAATTAAGGATGACAATTGGATTGTAGCCATGGATGAAGAAATTTAGTCAATTGAAAAAAATCAAACTTGGGATCTAGTAGAGCTTCCTATAGACAAGGATGTGATTGGAGTTAAATGGGTTTACAAGACAAAGTATAATTCTAATGAAAAAATAAAGAAATACAAGGCAAGACTAGTAGCTAAAAGCTTCATACAAGAGTCGGGCATAGATTACAATGAAACATTCGTACCCATAGAAAGATTAGATACCATTAGAATGGTTTTATCTATAATAGCTCAAAATAATTGGAAGGTTTACCAAATGGGTGTTAAATCAACATTTTTGAATGACATTTTAGAAGAAGAACCGTATATAAAACAACCAATCAGTTATGAAGTTTTGGGAGAACATAAGGTATACAAATTGAGAAAGGCACTATATGGTTTGAAACAAGCTCCTAGAGCTTGGTACAGTAGGATATATTCTTATTTTGTGAACAATGGGTTTAGCAAGTGTGGCAATGAACCAACTTTGTATGTCAAAATGAATGATAGAGGAGAAATCTTGATAGTGTGCCTGTATGTAGATGATTTGATATTCACAGGTAACATGTCAATTGACTCATTCAAGGTAGCCACGGAAAGACAATTTGATATGACCAATTTGGGGCTCATGAGATATTTTCTTGGGATAGAGGTAAGTAAAAATGATCAAGGCATTTGTATATGTCAAAGCAAGTTTGCTAATGTTTTTTGAAGATATTTAAGATGCAAAATGTAAATCCAACTCCTAGACCAGTTGCATTGGGTTTAAAACTTAGCAAGGATGACAAAAGTCCTACTATTGATGCAACCTTATTCAAAATATTAGTTGGTAGCCTCATGTATCTAACCACCACAAGACTAGATATCATATATGGGGTTAGTCTCATTTATAAATTCATGGAAAAACCAAAGGAATCACATTGGAAAGTTGGAAAAAGAGTTTTAAGGTATATAGCTAGAACAAAAAGCTTTGGAATTTTGTATACATCTTCAGATGATTACAAACTGATTTGATATACATATAGTGACTGGGGAGGTATCATTGATGATTAAAAAAAAACACTTCAGGGTATATCTTTCATCTTGGTCCAGGTGCAATCTCTTGGCCATCAAAGAAACAACCAATTGTGACACTCTCATCAGCCGAAGTGAAATATGTTGCAAGCATATTAGCAGCTTGCCAAGCAGTATGGATGAGAAGAGTACTTTCAGATTTGAGGCATCCACAAGAAGAACAAACAATTTTTTTTTGTGATAATAATTTTGTAATTGCTTTATCTAATGTCTTCAATGAATGGAGAAAGCATATTGATACACAATATCATTTTATAATAGAATTGGTGAACAATGGTGACATATATCTTGAGTTTTGCAGTTCTAAAGAACAACTAGCAAATATCTTTATAAAGCCACTTGCAAAGAATGTATTTGAGCATCTTCGGGAAGGAATTGGAATTGTAGACATACATGGCAGTAAAGATTAAGGAGTGTTGGCAGACGTGTCTTCCAGCTTGGCATATTTAATCTCCCTTTGCACATTAGATTATCTACTTCACCTACCACATTTACTTCTTCTCTCTTCCTGCTTCTATCTTCTTCTACATTCTTCCTCTTCGATGCATCTAGACACTTCTTTTATGTATCTAGAAACTTCTTTGTTGTTGGAAATGAAGCTCTAATTTTTTTAAAAATGAATTAAGATGGATACTCTATTTTTTGATGGATACGATACTCTATTTTTTTTTATGATGAATGATGAAGGAAAGAGCACCAACAACTCTCTTTTGAAAAGGGCATTAATAGAAATCTTGTTCAATTTTAATATTTTCTTCTATGTGATGGTACTTTGTTCTTATTTTGTTTAAACTATTTTACTCTTCCTCCTCTAATAGAGAGTACCTCCCTTTCTTAGATTTGTCATGCATCAGATCATGACCTCCAGAATAACAGGGGGCATGAAGAGAAGGTTTTCCCTATGTTTTTTCTTATAAAGAGGTATCTCTCTCTTTTCATGCATAGTGCCTTTCTACTCCCGAATTAAGAATCATTAATACTTCAGTTTCCCTCACGATTCATGGCCTTCATGGCCACTTACTCATGTAAACCATTACACAATAAAAGAACACTCTTTCTCTTTCTCAACATGCAAAATTAATTTATAATAATATTGCAAATCAAAATTTAAAAACTATTTAATGTCAAATCTTTTATATAATTAAATATTTATATTTAATAAGAATATATTTCTTATATTATTATTTATATATAATTAATTATGCAAATTTATTTTTAAACTACTTACATCCATCAAGTTATTAACAAAATAGCCTCTTTTATTTTATTTTATTTTTTAAACACTCAATAATCAAAAGAAATATTTTTTTAATTTATCTAATAATTTAACTTTCTCAATTTAATAGTTAAGCTTATGAAAGAAACACGATTTTGAAAATCTTTTGGATTGTATCCATACAAACAAGGATGAAGGAGAGGCTTCTTGGAGATCGTGCAAGTGTTAGTACATAAAATAATAATAATAATAACAATCAATAAGAAACATCATATGACACTTAGCATAAATTCATTATAACAATGGAGTTCATAAGTTGGCAAATTGTGGACTATAAGTAGCTTGGATGATGTCTCTAAATCATTTTCTCATCTTGCTTTCTTGTTTCTACCTGATATTCTTCTCTTCTAAATTAGGGAAGGTGAGAAAAGGTTATATGAGATCAAGCACATATCCAAGTGGCTCTAGGAAAATTCACCACCAACAATTCACAGTCAATTGCATTAATATTTTTTAATATATATTTTTCATGGCAGTGAATTTTCCCATAGTGAATTGTTCATCCATGAATTTGTTGTGTGCCTATCCAAGTTTTAGCTATTTTTTCGTCAAAACTTTCTTATGAGAGTACTGATATTGTGTTGTACTTTTTCTATCTATTTTTGGCACATTTGTAGTCAAAGTTCTCTTCAAATTAATTCATTTTAGACTCAAAACAGAGCCAGGGTTCATGCTATTTTGATTTAGGACTCTTTTTTAAATTGATAATTAAAAATCGGTTCTTATGAAAATGGTAATATCGGTTTGTACTCTTTTATATAATTTGGCACCTATGTAACGAAAACTCTCTTCAAAAATCCAATTTGCTAATTCTTTTGGATTCAAATAGTGCCAGGCTTCTGATGATATAACGTCGATAGTAAGATGTTTCCTTATAAGTAGTCTATTTCAAAATATTCTGGTTTTTTTACTAACTGTTTTCTACTAAAGTGTGATACTTCTACAGTTTTATTGTTCTACTTTAATTTTTTGTGAATAGTGATACAAATTTCTTTCATTTTCATCAATGTATGCACTGCCCTGCTTAATGGAATCAGAACTGATAAAACACGCATCTCCAGGTTGTAGCCTCAATTTCACGTTATACCCGTATTCACCTTCTTCCAGTTGCTTGCACACTGATAGTTCTACCATTGTACGCTGGAGAACCCTGATGGCACAACCGTGCTGTATGGATGCTTATGTAGCTTTTGCTCAAGCATTGGCCGTGAAAGCAAACCATAGTTCGAGTTCCATCTTCTTGGACACGGACGAGATGTTGGCTTGTGCAAACATTTTAATCCAGGATCATTCTGAGCTTACAAACTGCTTCTTTAACGACTTTAGCAAATTTCGAACTGGTTTTTGCTACAATGAGAGCGTTGATGACATTGGCAAGAAGCTTGGAATGCAGTTGAATGGTCTACAAACAATCTGTAATGGTACAGTTAAAGACTGGGATAATATGAGCAACAGCACGGCCTGTAAAGAATGTTCTGGAAATTTCATTAAGGAAGCCGGAATTTTGAACCATGCATTGAGTAATCTGACAGGGAATGTAGGAGATTATGGATTGGCCCTTCTCATTGCAATGGGTGCTTCTCGCGTGGATGATTATCAATGGATTCCCTCCTTGTCCAGTTGCTTGGTATATCAACACCTGGCTAATCAAACATCTCTAAACTTAACTGCATGTAAGTTCTTTCAAATCCATGTAAAACTTTAGATCTGATTAGCATGTGATAAATCCTGTACAATTACTTGTCACTATAAATCCACAGCAAAAACATGTATTTATCAAAATAACACAATAACACAATATTATCCTCTGTATTTAGGAGAGGTGTTTATAGGCTTCAAAATAACACAATATTATCCTCTGTATATAGAAATGGTCTGGTATTTTCTATGTCCTAGAGGTGACTGCCCGTGCACATTGAGTGAACTGTTTCCATTTTCCATTTTGTACTTTTATCAGAACTGCAATAATTGAACACACTAATGCCAGCACTCCTACCACAACACCAAGATATGTAAAATATTTATATATTATAATATTTTATGTATAATATTTAATATAATGTAGAAGTATTATATTATTTTAAATTTATATAAAACAAAATATTTTATATTTTATAATCTATAATATAATATAAAATATAAAAATATAATAAGATTTAAAAGAAAACGAAAAAAAGAAAGAGTAAAGAAGTCTTTTGATGTGTAGAAAGTCAGAATTTAGTATGTGATCTTTAAGTCTGGCTGTAGTTCACTATATGTTAAGATAGAGAAAGATGGATAATTAGAGGACACTAAGAAAACTGGTAGGATGGTTTGAATTTGCTTTACTTGTGCTTTATGTTTTCAATAAGATTTTTTTTGTCTTTTATTTTCTTCCATATCCAAAATAATTTTTTATTTTGCACACGTCAATGGTTCTCATTAGTATTTTGTCCACCCAAACAAAGTTTTTTGGGAATATTTTTAGTTGCCCTATATTGTTTGAAGGAAAAGGCAGAGATATAAGTTTATATATATATCATTCAAAACATATACAATTTTATATCGTAAAATAAAGTTGAGCCAGCACTGCCTTTTTTTTCACTCTCAGAAAATAATATAAGCAGAGACCCCTGTTCGGTGGTTGTTTCTACAAGCTACTGCTATAGCAGAGCACTCATTTTAACATCAAAAAGATATTCATAAAAGACTGTTGCTACAACAAGAATACTTAACTGCTCTCTTTTCCTTACATACGTATATTAACAAAAAAAAAATACAACTATGTTCAATGTATCCTCAGCTAGGAGAAAGCCAACACAAAAAACATTAATTACAATTAATTCCCTTGATAACTCACCGCATGGGAAAAATCATGATGGAATTAAAAATTACAAATAGAATACATAATAGTCTTTCACACAATAAACTTGTTGCTTTTTTGAAAAAGGGGTAAAAATATATTAATCCCAAAGAAGAAATACAAAGCAGAAGGGCAGCATGCCCAAATCAAAACCAACCACTAAGCAACCTTATCCCTATCAATTAATTGATCTAACATACAAGAAAGATCTAGAGGGAAAGAACTCCTGTCAACAACATGCCAACCTTCCAGCCAATCAGACACCCGTTTAGCCAAGCAACCCACCACACCATTCCACTCTCGAGGAATATGGGAAAAAGAAACTGAGTCAAAAGACCCACTCAAACTAAGAATCTGATGAATAACCAGAGCTAACCACCAATTATCCCCATCCAACCACCTCTCAATCAACATTGAAACCACCACGTATGAATCGGATTCACAAAGGACCCTTCTCCAACCCAGAGCAAAAGTTCTCTCCAAAGCATACCAAATAGCAAAGGCTTTCATAAAATTATTAGTATGAAACTCTTTATATGTAGAAAAGAAGAACTGGACATCTCTAGAACTATCTCTACCAATTCCACCTATCCCTACAGGACTAGGATTCCCTCTAGAAGAGTCATCCATATTAATCTTCAAAACCCCAGGAGGGGGAGGATGCCATATGCCTTCCCTAACAACTTTCTCCTTAACCTGTCTACTCCTCTGTCTAACAATAATACCATTCTCTTGAGAAGGGAATCTCAACCTTCTAAAAATCTCCAAATCAATAGAATCCACAAGACTAGCAAGATCACACTTAGCCATCACAGTCTCCTAGAGAGCGCAAACAATTCGCTGCCACAATTGCTTGACAACCAATTGTGCCCCTTGGAATATTCGATGATTTCGTTCTAGCCAAAGATTCCAAAGAATAAAGGAAGGCCCAATATCCCAAGCAATAAACTTGTTGCTTGATCATTCATATAAATGTGTATTGATACAATTTTATATAAAGTTGAATTAACTACTACCATCAAACTGAACAACTTTCTGTTAGCAAAAAAATGATTGATAACAATGTTTATTATCCTACATACTCCCTCATAATAAACTTTGAAAAAAATGGATCATTATTTCATATTCTCTCCTGATAATGAACATTTTGAAGAGAAAAAATGCTCTAGAAGATGTGTTGCAGCACCCTAACCATCTCCAATCATCAATGTATTCACTCTACAATCTCAATCCTAAGACCTATTGTGCAATCCAACCATGAACCTACAACTTTCATGATGTCTTACAAGACAATATCAATCACTCTTTGCAAACTGCCAAACCTTGTTTGATTACTCTCATCTTTGATTTAAACAAATGCATACAACCTTTGCAACAAACTTGTAATCTTTTCCCAACCTGATTGAGCACTCCATCCATAATTCATGCATATGCATTTTGCATTTGTCTGCTCTCTATGCAAACACAACTTTTTTAGAATGATTTGTTAAACCACAAATGCAACAAGGATGTATATTCCAACACTTATCCATTACATGTCTTTTCCTGTTACAATGAGAACACTGCACACATTGTTTTATTTGAACAAATTTGTTAGAATCTATAATTCTTGTAACATCATTCCTTTTACCTGAGACATAACCCAAACCTTCATACTTTGGCCTTCTAATTGATTCAATTGGCTCTGTGATTCCTTGTGCATATTTACCTAATCCTTGACTTATATATCTCATTCTTTGCATGATTTTGAAATCAATATTCTTTTCATTACAATTAATAGGATTTTCACATTCAAATATATGATTGAACCGTAGATTTTTGGCACCAATGCATTTCTCTAGCTCTTCTAGGGTTTTTCACCTAAAAGGAGAGAGGTAGGACCAAAAATGCTAAAGAGTTCATTCAAATAATGTTATGTATGATGTTATCTAAGCTAAATGAAGTGAACTAAATGCAAGTAAGTGATTTTAAATGCATGATTATGAATACAAAACTAAGATTTAGGCTATGTTGGAAAACACACTATGATATGCAAACAATGAACTAAAAGATGAATAAATGCAAAATAGAAGGAGAAAGGATGAATCAGAGTGTACCTGGGCAAGATTTGAGGAATCTTGAATGGTTTGAATGTTGTCTGAAATTATTGAAAAAATCAACAGTGGGACTCATTCGCCTAGGGTGGCGAATTAGTCCTGCTACTGGTGAAAAACTGTCGGGAACAAGTTTTTGACTGTTGGGATCCAGAATCTAAAAAAACCTAGATTTTTAGTCTTAAGTTGGGACTCATTCACCACTAGTGGTGAACCAACCCTCTCCCAAAATTCTAAGAAATCAGGAGACAACTCTGCAACACCAGATCTAAAAATGTTTGCTTGTTGGGTTCCTGAAGTCAATTCTATAGGAAATAGACAAAAAACCTTCTATGAGCTTGAAATATGATTGATTTGACTTGAATCACCTAGTTGACTTGTTGATCAATCTTCAATCACCTAAATGCTTGTTAAATTTGCATACCTAGGTCTGCAAACACACATGCAAGAGGGGAAAAATGGTTGAGGGTTAGCAAATAGGGGTTTTCCTTGGTCAAACCCCACTTTGGTAATCAAACCCTTAATAAAATAATGAAATGCAAGAGAATGATAAACACATAACATGCAAATGTTATCAACTTACCAAACCCTGTTGATAAAAATCTGAAGTTGTATCAATGGATGCTCCACAACGCTTGAATAGTGTTTGATTTGATTTTATAATATGCTTGAATGCTTGAGTGAATAGGTGAATGAGTGAACTTGATGAATGGGGGTTAGAATGGATGTAAAAACACTTATTTATACATTCTTGTGCCTTAGTAACCCGTTAATACCTCATCACAAACTGACATCAAGTGATGTTGAATAAAAACCCAAAAGGAAATTTAAAATATTTTGAATTTGGAGCCAAGGGGGACTCATTTGCCACCCATGGCAAATGGGTCCCACCTAGGACTTGAAAATGGGTGTCAGGAATTATCTTGTATTTAATGTTGTTTATTGGGCTTACATTCAAAAATGCACTTAATTAAAGCTTATAAGGGCATAAAAGGGTCAAATAAAGCATAAGAAAGGGATAAATAGTGAAGTTGTGCCTAGAAAAGCATGAAATCTTGTTACAAGACTTACAACACTTCAAAATAGGACTTGATTAGTGATGAAAAGGTGATTTTTAGGTGAATTGCAATGAATAGAGTCTAGAAGAGTGTAGAAATGGTTTACTACACTTCACAACACCTTCACAAGATGACATTATTTGAATTTTAGTACATAAATATGCATGTTCAAGCCACATTACAATATAAAATCAAAGAAAAATGGACCAAACATCATGAAACAAGACCTAAAAGGCCATGAAAAATGACTAGCTCCCACTTTAGTGAGAGGATGAACTTGCTTCAAACTCACACTAAAGTAGCCATGAACATCGAGAGGAGGGTTCAAATGCACTTGTGTTAGCAAGATGGAATGACAATGATCAAGAGGGATGATCAAGCCCCCATGATGAAGATCCCATGGAAAAATAAGCATAAGAACAAAGGAACACACAAATGTTGAGAATCAGATGAAACTTTGATTGTCTATCCAACTAGTTGTGGATTAGATCTAGGCTAATTGAGAAAAAGAGAATGCATACTCACTTTGGGGTGACAAAACTCATGGTGGTCTGTCAGGTGAGAAGACCCAAGTATACTCACTTTGGAGCCACGAAACTTTTGGTTGTTTGCGGGATGAGAAATCCCAAAAAGGGGAGATACATACACTAGTTGGTATGCACTCACAAACACAAAGGTGGCTATGGGGAAAGTCATGCTGCTAGATGGGCTTCCCACTCAACCATATCAAAGTTAAAAACCTCCTGATAAATTTAACAAGGCGCCACAAGGAAAATGTTAGTTCATTCTTCATGATACAAGCAAAACTCTGCATTCTTAGAACTCATGAACAAAAAGGCAAGTACCACAGTCATGCAAGTTGCATTATGCAAGGTGGAAAAAATGCAAAATGTAAAATGTAAAAGATGTTTAAAGGAGTCTTGTTAAGTTCATGCAAGGTCTATCACTTAGGAAACATTGTGTCTAATGTCTCCAAGAGAGGACTAATCAAAGAATAGTATATTCACAACTTAGGGGATGTAGTGCATTACATCAAGCCACTAAGAGGACTGTAATATGCTAAGATAGATCACACTTATGAAGGACATCACACCCAATGTCACCCACAAAGTGACAAATGCATCACATGAATGGCAAGGCTACACTAGGAACCAAGAATGCAAATGAATTAATGGTAATGTATGCTCCCCACTTTAAAGGAATTGCTACACATCGTCCTGTGAGAAATTACTTTAAAGTAGCAAAGGAAAGAAAATGCAAAAGGAAAATGAGATACATGAGAGCCAACTTGGAAAGCCCTATGCCAAGTCATATGTTTCAAAGTTAGGCTACGTCATGTCAACAAAAATGAAGAAAAAAGAAAGGGAATTTCCCCCCAGAAAAGAGCACACCAAACACATAAAGGATCTATGGATTTGGGGTCAGTATGTTCATTGCTGCAATGTTTTTATTAAAGAGCTCAAAATTGTCATCATTCCCCAAATCACATAGAACTAGAAGAATGACATAAAGAGAGTGAAAAGAAAGAAAAGAAAGTTCATTTTGGGTCAACATGGAAGAGACATTACGGTCTCAACGCTTTGCATCGTCCCCAAAAGGAAAAACACAAGAAAAAGACAAAGTAAAAAGGAAAAGGGACTGTTTGGGTCAACATGGAAGAGACATAGGGTGTCTCAAAGCTTTGCATCATCCCCAAAAGGAAAACACAAAACAAAAGAGAAAAAGACAAGGAAATTTTGGGTCAACATGGAAGAGACATAGAGTGTCTCAACGCTTTGCATCATCCCCAAAAGGAAAACACAAAATAAAAGTGAAAAATACAATGCACAACATATATAAGAAGAGAGGTACAAATACAAGAAGTGTAATGAGAGAGAACATCAAACATAGGTTATGGGGGAACACTATTGGTGTAATTAATATTTAATTACACTTTATATAAGTTTACTTAGGTAATTATTTAATTCCTAGGTTAATTAGTTGTCATCCTTATCTTGTTGAGCTATCTTGTTGCTCAAGATAAGATTAGGGTTATGCATCTTGCTTTTATAAAGCAAATTATCTCTTGTAATATTTGGTACTTTGAATATATCAATTTGCACATCTTTTTCAAATCTCTTCTTTTTTTTATTTTCTCTTCTGTGGAAGGTGATTTTTCTGGTTTGCAATCAGATCTTGGTTTCTAACATGGCATCAGAGCCTTGATTTGCAGCCCCTTCTTAGATTTCTGGAGAGATTCATTGCAGATTTCATTTGAGATTCCTCAAGGGTTTCATACCTTGAGTTTGTCTCTCTATTTGGGTGCTCTTGCATGGTTACTTTTGGCGCACGTTGGAGGAAATCTGAGCTCATTTTCGAGTCTAGGGCTATCGATCGAAAAAGTCAAGATTGACTTTTGTTTCGTCTGAAGCTGACATTTTATGCCAGAGTTATAAGGGTTTGAAGATTTTCCAGATCTGGGAGTTGCGAAGCTTCTGGTGCATTT
>VDFB02279268.1:0-66923 GCA_007258455.2 Sequoia sempervirens
TTTGTTAGCCATAAAGGATGGAACTTAAAAGAAGTTATTGGCCTAGTCTAAAGGCATTTCAATCAACCATATTGAGAAAATAAAAACAACCACATCATGGCAATTTCAAATTGATTTATTAAATCCTTTCAAACCACATTTTAATGTGGCTATTAAGAAGGCATTGAGCTTGTTTGATAAATTTTGAATATTGTTTTGATCAACCACATAGTGGCGCATTAAGCTGAATCTTTAAAGTTTAGAAATTGCATTTTTAATGTGTTGAAAATTGTTTTAAAACTATGGCAACAATGTGAATAATTTGAGCTTGTTAAAGAGGCAATTACAAACTAATTTTTAATTGTACCAACATAAATAAGGGTGTCATTCTTAGATCAATAGTGGTAGGATTTATTTAATTTCCATAAGAGTGGCCTTTGCTTATAAAATCCAATATTTTTCTCTTTATTTGTTGTTGTTGAGCATTGAGAAATAGTCCTAGTAGTTTGAGTACCTTTATCTTCAAGCATTCTAAATTTAGAATTACCAATGTAGTTGAGAAAATAGCAGAGAATAGGAAACATCTTCTCTTCTAGGAATATGTTAGTTGATCTGTAGGAGAAGGCAAAGCATTGTCAAGGCTAGAGAATTCAAGAGAAATATTATTTTTTAGCCAAGTGATAGAATAATGGGCGTGCTTTTCTTTATTTAAATTTGTCATTTCCTTCAATTCAAGGAGCAAGAAATAATGTTTACTAAAGATATAGTATCATGTTAATGTAACATACTCAATTATTACTCTATTGTTTTCACCTAAGTTTTAACTCATGAAGTGAATAATTCAAGTTTACAAAGATAGGGAAATGATATTTTTCTTTTTCAATAACATAATTGCATGTTGCATAAATAATTTCACATAACATTGCATAGATGAAATAACATAACATAATTCTAAGTAAATGAAACTCATCTTTTCAAATACAAATTATAATAGATTCATGATCATATATTCAATTTCATAACTTACAAGAGATCAAGGTCAAGGTATCCTTATCTGGATTACACTTCTTTTATTTCACAAGTCTCGGTTGTCTTTTGCAAGATAGAGAGCATCACCCAAGCACTTTACCTCCAACCATGGACTAGTGGTCCCCTGCACACCTTCCTAACTAGAAGTGGCTCTGCCCTTCAACAAAGAGTATGGTATGGGAACCCCTAGTATTGCCTATCTGAGTATCTAGTGTTGTGTCCTACATAAGAAGTATGGTCATACAACTATGGATACCTTCCAACTATACATGATGCTATTGACAAGCTATGCAAACCTAGAGCATAGTGAATCGATAAAGTGTAAGCAATGACTTCTACACACTTACTTTGGCAAAATTTTGATAAATATTATCAATCCATTTTCTAAGGAAGATATGTTGTAAGTTCACCCACCTCTAACTTGACTTGGAAACCCTTCTAACCTATGGTTAACACTTCTCTTGGTTTGACCCAAAGGTTAACTATCATAAACAAGGTCTCTTTCAAAGGTGATGACACTCTAATGTCGATTCAAATAGAATTACCAATGGTTCCAATACCAACCTCCTTCCTAGGTGATACTCTCCCCTCCCCACTGAGGGTTCAAACCCTTCCTGCATCCAACTTAGAGCAACATTTTGTATTTATTTGATAAATATATAATTCAATTCATAATATATATAAGGAAACTTAAAAAATGTCCTAAATGATATCATACACTCAAATCACATATATACTAGCATTGCTTCTCATCTTGAAACCCATCCTCTTTTTCACTTAATTAATTGATTAACCAGAATATTTTATTTAATTAATTGCATCATTTTCATCTATATTAGCCAATTGACCTAATTAGGTTAATTCATCCCTCTATGCTAATAATATTTCATCCTATTAAATTGAATAAATAAAATTATATAATTTAACTTAGTTCTCTTTATTTAATTAAATAACCCTAAGTTATTTAATTAAATATCATATCACATCCCCATTTTTCATTAAATCATTTTATTTAATGAATATCATATAATTCCCTAATTTTCATAATTAAAACCTTATTTAATTATTAGATTACAAATTAAATCTAATCCTCCCACTTGTAAGGGAATATTCCTCCTTTGAAAATTCCTCCAAAAAGGGAATATTCTCATGGAATGTTCCCTCCCCTTTTCAACAATTAAATTTTGTTTTAATTAACTAAATATCTAATTTCCCTCACCCATGAGAATATTCTCTTTCTTCACTCATTTGAAAAAGGGAATATTCCTTTTTGAAACAAACTTTCAAGAAGACTTCTTGTGCAAGTTTTGAAAGTGTGCTTGTTTGGATGAATGTAATCCCTTGATTAAATTTCATCTTGCATTCTTAACCCTTGATGGGAATCCATGATCGATGACTCCATCTTCCTTCCATTTTGACCGTTGATTGATCCTTTTGATCTTGGCCATCAATTTCATTTTACCTATTCTATAATATATGAGCTCAGTGGAGCTTCTCAACTACTAATTATATCATTCAAAAAACTTTGAACTAATTGAAGGAGAATAAATGGATATAATTGGTAGTTTGAGAAGCTTCACTTTTGAAATGAAGGAAACACCAATCCAGTGGAGAAACACAACATACATCTTAGACGAACAAGAGGAACAATCCGATATTGTGGTTAGAAGGCCTATATTACCACCTCCCGTGTGGCAATAAATATCCTCTTTTTCATAATCTTGTGCTTCTCTAAATGATCTCTCACAAAATCAAAATCCCTAAGAGGTCTACATACTTCAAACTTAGGTAATTATAGTCAAAAGTTCACTAAGAGACATCTGTGAATCTCTACCACAACAGGAACATTTTGGTAAGGAATTTTTATAGATGTGTTTTGATGAATGATCTAGACATGTATGTCCAATATGAACCCCTCATTTAAATAAACATTGAGTCTTTAGGGTTTGAACACTTTAGAGGTCTAGCATGTTTCTCACCACCTTGGTCTTGGAAAACAAAGGTTCACTCTAGGTCAACATTGGGCAAACATTTCATCCACCCATTATCAAATTCCATCCTTCACTTCACCAAAATTTGCAAAATTTTTGAACACACTAACACTCTTTGACTTAAACATCAATCAAACCCAAACCCTAACTTAGCTACTTTGTATGTGAAATGAATCCTTTTCCATGCACTTAGTTAAGTTAGTTATCATCTTTGGACTAGTTTATCTTGAAGGTCACAAGTCTACCCTAAAGATTCACAAGTTCATTAACATCCTTTATCCAAACATCAAACAATCAAACTTAAGTCAAAAGTGTTGTCCCAAAATGTTTGTAAAGATCACTCCCCATATTATTCATCTCACATTATCATCATTGCTCCAAAAAGACTCAGATCATCCCTTTTACCTAGATTTGAGTCAACTAGAGAGTTTAAACATTAACAATTCTCAACATAACTCTCCCATAGATGACCCAAAATTTATGGTAAAGACAAGATCACAACACAAGAGAATCATGGAGAAAATCAAAGTCGCATTCACCTCAAGTGATCCCAATCCTCTAATTTTATCCAAGAAGTCATGTTACCCCATCACAACAACCCCCAACTCCATTAGGACCATATGAGATAGAAGACGTCACTAACAAGCCGTTTGGACTTACTAAGGAAGAAATAATAGAATACAAAGAAGAACATCAAGCCTTAGAAAACATAGCACCAAATTCCCCATCTTTTGTTGCAAAACCCTTGACACAAGGCTTGACTTCATCCACCATTCAAACAAATCCATCCCTTGTGCCAATTCAACCCTTAACATCTAGTCTTACAACTAGGCTAGGAACCAAAATTGGTCTCACTTCATGTCTAGGAACCAACACAACTATGGATATTCACAACACGACCATTCCATTAAACACAAACCTTCCCAAAAACATAGGTTGGACACCAACATTTGGAAAAACACTTACATTCCATGACACCACAATGACCTCAAAATTTTTAGCGCAACTATCTTCATCCATCACTAAAAATAGCCCAAGTGTGCATAATGTTACGCAAGTTAATGTGAACCAAGTACCTCAAATAGGACAAGGGAAAGTTAACACCCTTAGGCAAGGGAAACCCTTAACAAGTGGTTCCAGCAACCCCATCAACACATCAAAACTAGTGGTTACTCAAACTACTCAAGTCAATCCACCATCCACATCAACCCCATCTATCATCAATCCAAATCAAAGAAACAACATTGTTATGAATCCTATCAACCAAGGTAATACCTTGATCCCACCTCAAATACAACAAGGGAACCCCCAACCCATCGGTTAAGGGATCCCTTTTAATCAATTGCAAGGTTTGAATATGCCATTACCATCACAATACCTAATGGCACCATCATCATCTTTCCCCTTTGTCCCTCCCATCATGCAAAATCAAACAGAACCTCAAATTTATATTCCTCCATCCCAATCCACCATCTTGCAAGGAATGTTAAACCAAGGGAACCCCCAACCTCTTGTCAATAACTCGCAACCCATGCAGAACATCAACACCCAAAACCCATCATAGATGTCTCAACAACTAACCAATCCTACATTGCAAGTGCATGCCTTGGCTTTACAACAAGCACAACAAGCTTATCAGCAAGTCATCCAACAACAGAAACAACAGAAAGAATCCTTAGCAGCACAACAACAGTAGCAACAATAGCAATAGGCCTTAGTAGCACAACAACAACAAGCAACCTTAGCAGCACAACAACAACAGCAAACAGCCTTAGCAGCACAACAACAACATCAAGCCCATCAAGAAGCCTTAGCAGTGTGACCAATGTCATAGTGAAGGTTAACTACACCTAATCCATACGAATTCGAGGCCTATTTAACCCACTAAGAATCAATCCCAATAAGATCATTCACTATAAAAAAAGATAAAGAAACCATTAAAACTAACATTCTAAATCATGAAATTTTGACAAACCTCTAATCTAAGACATTGAAACTTATCCTATTGGGGAAGTGGTGTCACATTTATGTGGAATGGCGACCCTTTCCCAATCCCTTGGATAATGAGCTTGTTTCGATCGATTCTATTGAAGATAATTTGTGTGATAAAACATGGTTTAAATGCTAAATTAACATGATGCAAGCTATTTTAACATTATTTATGTTAAGATGATCAATATGGGTGTATGCAAGTCTACTCTAAATGTATGCAAGCTTCAAAAGATTAAAATCCCAATTAACAAATAAGCTAAATGTATGCATCTATGTTATCATGGAAGCCATTAATGGAAACTAAGCTAATATGCAAGTAAATAAAGCTAAAATGATGTTAAATGTGAGTGCAAGTGCAAATGATTTTAACAACATCAGTTTGATGTTAAAATATGGATCCATTTGTCTCCAAATAGTGCTTTATTTATAGGAAAGCAAATGAGAAATGAAGGGTTAAGATCAAAAAGGATAATCAATTGTCAAAAATGGAGGAGAGATGAAACATGGATCATGGATTCTCATCAACGGATGAGAATGAAAGATGAGATTTAATCAAGGGTTTTTATTGCTTCAAACAAACACACTTTTAACCTGTACAAGAGGTCACAAGTTAACTTGCACGTGAAGTTTTGAGTTAACTTGCACATGAATGTCTTAAGAATATTCCCATAGGTGAGGATAAAGAGATATTTAGAAAATTAAAACAAAGTTTAATTATGCAAAAGGGGAAGGAATATTCCATGGGAATATTCCTTTTGGAGGAATGTGCAAAGGAGGAATATTCCCTTGAAATATTCCCTTGCAAGTGGGGGAATTAGATTTGTTAGCAATTTAATTAATTAAAACTAAATTTGAATGAGAAATCAAAAGCTTAGATTGAAAAGATCAATCAATGATCAGGATGGAAAGAAGATGGAGGCATGGATCATGGATTCCCATCAAGGGTTGAGAGAATGCAAGTTGATATTTAAGCAAGGGCTCATAATTTATGCAAAATAAACATGATTTTGTACAACTTTAAAAGTTGCAAATTCCTGCTGGAGTAATTACCCTTTTTTGAGGAATAGGAGGAATATTCGAATATCTTTAAGTGCAAGTGCATGAGAGGGAAACTAGAAATTTAGTTAATTAAAACTAAATTTGAATGTGCAAGATGAGGAATGTGAGGATATTAATTGAATTATTGATTTATTTAATGAAAAGGAGATGCAAATATGATATTTAAAAATAGTTTAGATTATTTAATTAAATAAGAGGACTTAGGGTTAAAATTAAATAATTTTCATTATTTAATTAAATCGGATGAAATGTCAGTGTGAGAGGGGGTGAATTAACCCAATTAGGTCAATTAGATTAATAGGTGAAAATGAGGCATTTAATTAAATAATTAGGCTTATTTAATTAAACAAGCAAAAAGAGGATGGGTTTGAGGACAAAATGATGTTAGTAAGCCAATGTGATCCATTGAGACATTTTTAGGTGTCTACAAGAAGCATAGAAACAACAACAAGCACACCAAGCAGCCTTAGCAGCCCAACAAGTAGCCCTTGTGGCCCAACAACAACAACAAGCCTTACTAGCCTAGTAGTATGCCCAACAATAACTACAACAACAAGGTTTCTACTATAACCCTCAACAGAAGATTGCCAATATGAACACGTTAGGAACATATACACCTCCACCACCATCACCTTCACAATATCCTATGCCACCATACTCATCATACAATACCTCATCATATCAAAATCCCATATATAATCCATCTATCATCCCACAATACGCAACATATGTTCCTCCACCAAACCCACAAGATGATGCAGCCTCACAACTTAAGGTGTTAACACAAGAAATTCAAGATATCCAAATGGGAAAGAAAATTAAGCCCCATGCACAACAAAATTTATTTCTTTATCCATTTGATAGAAACATCGACATGGTGCCTTTCCCTCCTAGCTTTGAGGTCCCAAAATTTTATAAATACAAAGGGAGGGGAAATCCTATGGACTTCATCAAGGAATTCAACGTCATGTGCATGGAGGTACCATACAATGACTCGGATTACTTAATGTGCCTCTTCCCACAAAGTTTAATAGGTCCTGCCATGGTTTGGTTCTCACAATTGCCTCTAGGAATCAAAAAATTCCAAGAAATTATCAATAAATTCATCAACCACTTCTCTTTCAACCTAGACATGGATGTGAGATTAGAGGATTTATATACACTCAAGAAAAATAAAGGAGAATAATTCACCAATTTCTTGCAAAGGTGGAGGCAAAGAGCTAGTAAAAGCAAGTGGCCCCTTCCCGAAGAACAACAAGTGGGGATTAGCATAGAAAATTTTGATCCAGATCTATCCTTTCACTTGAAGATGCAATGTATCACCACTAATGACAAGCCTATCTCTAGGGCCCTCAAAATCAAGAGAGCCTTAATCTCACAAGGAAACACACAAGTGTATAAAGAAAACTTCCCATCCACTATTTTTAATGACAAGCCCCACTCTTGGGCCAAGAACAACAATGTTACTAGTGATGGTGTTGTTGATGCAAAGGTGGTCTTAACTGCTCCTAGGCAAGCAAACACCCAATCCATAAATACTCAACATGTGCCCCCAAAGAACAAACAGTGCTCCTAAATGACAATTCACTCCTTTAGGGGAACCTATGGAGGATGTGTTCAAGCAGTTGATCCAATCTAACCTTATCACACTCCCAAATTTCTTGAACTATCAAGAGCCACAAGTCAAGCCTCTTAACTATAGAGATGATCATTTTTGTGAATTTCACGGATACAAAGGTCATAACACAAAATTTTTTTAGACTCAAAAATCTTATTGAATAGGGAGACATTTATGTTGATCAAAAATTTGGGAATGAAAATCTAAAAATTTACACAAACCCTATGCCAGATCATACAAAAGCAAAAGATTCGGGAAAGGAATCAACCTTAAAAAATGTAAACCATACACATGATACCATGGCGGGACATATTATTCATCACAACATGAGGAATCAGACACACATCAAGATATTGTTTTAAAACAAAGTCCAAACCCATCAACAGTGTTTAGAAATATTTTATATTGTAATGACATCAAGTGGGTATCAAATTGTGATATCTCTACCACATATGACTCAATGATTGGGCATGTTGAAGAAGTTCCAAATGAGCCAGAAATATCCCTTGGTACACCCGTACCCACAAACTATTGTGAAGAGTCTTAAATACCGATGCTATATCATCCACCCAAGGATCATGTCAAGAGGAGGCTCTTGGGGATAATTAAAGCTACTCTGAATCGATTCAAGATCAAGAATCCCTATCCCCAAAGTTTCACCAATAGCTGAGGGACCTCTTCTGAACCATTTTAAAATCCAAAGATGCCCCTAATATCACTCCTGGGATGTTTCTTTCTAATGGACACATAGATGTTCTTCATCGAAAACAAGAGTCTCCCACTCTTGATATTTCTACATAAGAGCAAGAAACAGTAGAGATTCTTGATTCCTACAGTGACCATGCATCATCGACATCTTTTGAGTCAACATCAACATCTTTTGAAGCAATATCAACAGATAACAATGTCATAGAATCTGAGAAAATAGTTCATATTCTGAAACAATAGGAACCCATAGCAGTATCATGTGTTCATGATAAGTCATATTCAGTGGCTATGGATCAGAGGATACATTATCAATGCAAAGGATTAGGTATTGATAATACCTTCACAACATTGGGGGAAATCTTGTCTACAACAAACAACATATGGGGCATGAAGAATCCTTATGATAAAAATATTGTTAACCCTACAACTAGTTGTATCATGAGTTTGCATTCACCCATCATCTCATACACAAATTGGGACCAATATAAAAAGAATAATTCCTATCAAAGCAAGTAGAAGATCATCAAAGAAAATGAAGCAGTAACGCAAAGGGGACAAAGCACATACAAATGGATACCAAAGGAAAATAAAGAAAAAAATCCTTCTAAAACTCCATTAGTCAAAGAAACTATGGGGAAAATCAAAAAGGGGAGTGTACCCATCAAAAGAGTCCTCAAATACAAAACAAGCTTCTCAAGCAAGGAACAAAGTATATTCAATGGTTGGTCCTAATTCCATGAAAACCTATGTTCCCACCCATCATTTCTCATCTTCCCAAGTTTGGAGAGTCAAAGATTCCAAACCATTGACCAATCCATTTCATATTCCTTCATGCATGACATCATACACTCTATTCACAATATCCAATTCTCGCATTGACAATGTGTTGACAGCTACCCTTCATCATAAGGACTCTCAAGGCACTTTATCATGATGTGCACACATAGACAAGGTTAATTATAGTACCAGCAAAGGAAAATAAGAGTTCTTCAAGGTTGCATTCAAGTGCTTGTATCTTAGCAAAGAAACTTCTTCAAGAAAGGTATCATTGCCACGTTATGATAATGGCCTCTACATCAGTTCCACCAGGTGGTTCAACATGAGGGTAAAACTTCCAAAAAATCAAAAATAAAAAATAGTAAAAATAAAAATCATCCTCTAGTCTAAGCCACTATGGTGGCACTTTGGGAAAGTACTATGATGAAAACCTGGAAAATAGGCATCATGAGTAGAATCAAGTTTCTATATGATCCTTCTCATATAGAATTATATCATATTTTTCATAATAAATCCAATGTTCCCTCCATCCATCCAATATAGATTCATCTAGATATTCCACTATCTTGATCTTGACAAAGATTTAGCACATAATTCAAATCTACTCATGGAAAAATTTTGACAGGTTCTTTACCATTTTATCTTGTGAAATCCCATAGCCCATATTGAGCATGATAAAACTCTGTCAAACTCTTCGCATATACATTACCTATCTTGGTTATTTATTGCAGTATGAGGAATTGCTAGACACTAGGAGCAGGTTATTGCACTCTTGTTTTCAAATAACTCTTGATCCATGTCTTATGTCTCATAACGTGACATCAACATCATGATCTAGGTATTTTTCACCTCTTAAATCACATCAAAAATCCCAAAAACATTCATAAAACCTCATCAAAATACAAAAACACTTGCAAAATCCAAAACATCCAAAACACATCAAAATCCCTAAACATGTAAAAAAAATCAAAAATCCAAAAACAATACCATGTTGAACTACGACTCTCTAAGCTTGAACGTAGGCAAGGCCATCATTGATGTGCCCCCAAGACACCCTAGGTCAGTCCTTTAGGAATCTTTCATAATAAACTGACAATCCATCAACTGTTCTTTTTATCATTGTCAATAAGTCAAGTCATTCAAACTATGAGGCTTATGTGTGTATAACATAGGCAAGGCTAATCTTTGATCAACCCCTGAGGCCCCTAGGATAATCTTTTAGGTTTGGTTCTTGGTCAAAGTTCAGAAAATCCCTAAACATTCAAATATCATAAAAGCCTTAAATATTTGCAAAAACTCATAAAACACAAAAACATTTAGAAATCTCAGAAAACCCCTAAACATTTAGAAAACTTAACAAAACCCTAAACATTTGAAAATTGAAAAATCCAAAAATGTTGGAAAACCCTAAACAACCTCAAATAATCCAAAAAAAAAACATTCACATAGACTCTCAAAAGACCAAAAATAGCCTCAAAACATTTTCAAAACATCAAAAACATTGAAATATTCTATAAAATTCAAAACCATTCATCCCATTTCGCTTTCACCCGCAATAACCTCCATCCATAATAAATCAATCGTCATCTTCAGCCTTTGGTAAAACAAATAGAAAGAAAGTGTCGCAAGTCATAAAGTGAGAACCTAAGTGTCAAAATATAAAGTCTAGATCATAGGTAAACGATTTAGTATAGTTTGTATCAACGACTTATCACACACCTCATCCTAATCAAAACATTTGATCATAGGTAAACGAGTTAGTAGAGATTGAAATGATCAAAGACAGATCAATTTATAGAAAATTGATCATTCGAGTGACAAGTCAGGATCGAAAGATCGATAGACAGTTGAGAAGATTAGACATGCATTATGATAACTGTTAGTAGTGACATGAGTGATACCAATTAGAAATAGAAATAAAGATTAAATAAATGATTTAATATTCGAGTTTGGTATTCAAAAACACAAGAATAGTCTTTGCATGGCAAAGATAAAGATAGGATTAAAGCAACGCTCTATTCGAACACACGCACAAGATTTAATTAATTAAATAAAGATATTTAATTAATACATATATACACGCAAACGAGTTAAAACTAGATGACTCAATGATTTGACAAATAGATTACTCACGAAAGCAACTCAGACATAAAATCAAGAGTTAACCGACCAATTTCAATAGATCTCAAGTCGAGTCAGAGCGAATACTTAGATAACTTACACAATTATCTAAATATAGAGGAATGCGTTAAAATAGATTTTTATGAATTAAATGATTTATTTAATTTGAGATTTGATATTTGAAGAATAATTAAATAAATAAGATTTATTTAATTAAGTGACGAAGAGGTTAAATGAATAATTAAATAAATAAAGAATTTATTTAATTATAGTTGACATATGATAAAGGGTAAATTAAATAAGAATTTATTTTATTTGACAAGGATAAGGTTAATTAGTAACATAATTAAATAAATAGCGTTTATTTAATTAATCAGATAGATTAAAGAAAATGAGAATTAATTAAATAATTAAGATTATTTAATTACTAGATGAATTAAGGTTAAGGTAAATTAATTAAATAAATAGCTTTATTTAATTAATAAAGAAATGAAGAACTTTAGAGAATAATTAAATAATTGACATTATTTAATCATGACCATGGAAATACAAATTATGAAGAAATTGAAGTCGCAGGCTTAGACCAGATTTCGGTGTCTACATTTGCCCCTTTTTGATACAATGTCATTTCGGTGTTGTGTCAAAGAAAATCAATCAAAAATATGCCCCAGTCATCCCCCAGTGTAAAACAAGTGAAGGTATGCCCCCTCAGGAAAATTGACAAATTTTCAAAAAAATTCAAAAAATTTGGAAATAGTCCCGATTAGTCAATTTGATAGCCATAAATGTAGTGGATTTGATGGATTTGAATTTGGAAGTGTTAGGGACATGTACGGGCTTATTGAAGTTGGAAGTTTACGTGGCCAGTTAGAAGAAATGCCACCAAAAACCCTAGGTATAAATAGAAAAAGGGGTGAAAACCAATTCATTTTTACCCATATACCCTTGTAAATTGAGATTTTGCTCTATATTTTTTGCGAAGGTGTCTCCAGTTCCACACACCCATCATCGAGCATACAGGATCCAGACGTTCAGGCAACCGGTCGACGTGGACCCCCCGGTATGCACTTAGTCTTTGACTTTTGAATTTTTTATTTTCACATTTTTTTATGTGTTTAATTTCAATTTTTTCCATGCATCATTTTAGGAAATAACTGCATATGCACACGCAAATGACGCATGTGTATGCGGAATTACGCATCTGCATTTTTACGTTGTAGCTTTAGCATAGGTTTTGTAATTTCAACGCATTTGAATTTTATTGCAATGCATATGACAAATAGCAACACATTTGTATTTAGCATAGACGCATTTGTTTTATTTGCAACGCATTTGAATATGTATCGATGCATATCCATTGTTAGATTTTCGTATTGTGTGTGTTTGTACAGAGTCGCATGTGAATGTTGTATTCATTTGTCATTTTTGCATGCAATTTTAATATGGAATGAGGCATTTGATATTCTATGACGCATCTATGAATTGAAATAACGCAATTGTTTATTTGAAATACATTTGCAAAATAATCACACATTTGACTTGGATGCTATTTTGTCATTTTGAAGTAGGGTAGGTTATTGATTCTGACATGAGGCATGTATAATGCCATTGCAAGTTTTTTTGGACCCTATTTATACGCGAGAATTGAGACCATTGACTTTTCACTTTCATGATAGTTTGTGGAGCACGGAGAGACGGTTTCTATGGTATTTGGCTCTCTTCCATGTGACAGACATGCCCATTATTTGGGCAAGCTGGGGGCTATTGATAGCATTATGCAAGCGGTGTCACTCGGAGACATCTTCGTTTCACCTGCCTACTGGAGAGGCGACAGTCACTTTAGAGGATGTATATAGAATCCTTAGACTACCTATTAGGGGTACTAAAGTTATGTATGATACTCAAAGGGGATTCTCTGAGATGTGCAAATATTATCCCCACGAGGACATTAGACAGTCAGGTATCGACCACTATGAGATTAGGTGGCATGTTCTAGCACAGAGATATAGGCAGTTAGACTATCTTTTGTGTACTCTAATTGGTGGTATAGTCCTCCATGACCGTCCAGGTCATGGATTTCTTGTGGGATGGGGAGAGATGATGGTAGGTATGTTAAAGAATAGGGAGGTTTATGCTTGGGGCCCTTGTCTCCTAGCTATGTTGTATTTTCATTTGCATGATATAGCCTACTGAGAGGCATAGTCTATGAGCTATGGTACCACGCTCCTAATGGTATGGTCATGGGAACACATAGCTATTTTTTGTCTACTAGTTATAGTTGATGTGTAGCATGGAGCACCCTATGCCTTCTGTTATGTGGGGGCTAATACTCAACACCATGTTAGAGATATTGGATTCTTCAGACATGCTATTGATACCATGGTATAGTTCACATGGAGACCATACTTCGATTGTCCAGACTGGTCAAACGAGGATGATCATTTGACATATTTCCATCAGACATAGTATCTGATTGGGCAGACTATTTAACATGTGTGTATTATAGAGAGACATTTGCCAGATCGTGTTTTGCGTCAATTTGGAGAGGTTCAGGATGAGCCTAGAGGACAAGCAAAGTTCATGAGATCATCTCAAGAGATCACACTATGGGGTTTCGAGATACCAGTGGCCACTTTCGAGATAGATATTGATGCATTGCAATCAGTGTAGTGAGGGTGGAGAGATGGTTTGGCAGATCCAAGTACCACCAAGACATATGATCGGTGGTGGGTCGTTCACAGGTCAATTCCCTTACAGACCCAGACCAGGATGCGTCGATAGAGTAGTGAGGGACAAGAACACACGGTAGGCATGGTAGAGGAAGAGGTAGGAGAGGTGGAAGTGGTTGTGGTGATGATAGATATGGTCATGGAGGTGGCTGGCGGGGTGGTGGGAGAGGGAGGCATGGACGGAGGGGACGAGGTCCACCTTTGTCAACCATCCAGGAGGCAGTTTGGGAGGGATAGGATGTGCACATGCTAGATATTGGCAGAGGTGAGGAGGAGGAAGATTTTGAGATTGACATAGATGAGGTTCATGTTGGAATTGTTGGGGAGGAGCATGTCGCAAAGGAGGACATTCCAGAGGAGCATGCAGAGGAAAAAGTGGGGAGGGAGGAGGTCAAGGTAGATTCCCTTGGTCAGCTTGGTGTGTATCAAGATGATGATGATCAGGAGGATGATCAGGAGCATGAGGTCCAAGACAAGATTTTGGAGGAGTTGTAGGATGATGATGATGGTTTGGAGAGGGTTAGACAGGATGATGCAGGGGTTGTTGATCCAGATACTACAACACTTCATACTCAACTTGTATCATTGGAGGAGCAGATGAGGGTTTTGATGTCTAAGCGAGATGTACTACAGATGGAGAGAGATAGGGCTTACATGGATAGAGACCATGTTATAGCTCAAAGAAAGGAGATTGAGCAGTAGTTTTTTGAGATTAGAGCTTTGCGCACTGGGCTAGCAAAGGCATTTTCCAGAGAGTTAGTCAGATTTTTTGAGCAGGCTTCTTATTACAAAGATTTGTATGAGGAAAAGATTTCTCTAGAGAGGCGAGCTCCCAGTTTCTCATAGGCATGCAGCAACAAGTCCCAGGGCAGGACGTACACCAGGACTCATACCAGGATAGTGAGCATAGAGGGTGTTGAGCAGCCATGCAAATCTGGTCCATACGACAGGCCACATTCTAGACACAGGTCATCAGGATCTTGGCATCATTCATCCACACACTCTAGTCATGATAGCAGTGGCAGTTTTGGATAGGGACATTTCTTGATATTTATTGATAGACATTGTACTTTGATCATGTAGCCTGTAGATTTCATATTTATACATTATGACATTGTGATGTGATACTTTTTTTGAGTGATATATATATATGATTTTGGCGGAGATTTTAATGATATGCAGTTCTATGTATGATTATGCAGTCTTTTATTTATACATGTTATGTCTATATGAGATGCCTATGTGATGGATGATCATATCTACTTTATGATGTGTTTATGCATCCTATGATGTTAATGGATGTTATGTATGTAATTTATGATTATGAGATGCAATATGATGTTATATGTACAATGCTTTCTACATGTGATGCTATACATTTGATGATGGATGTAATGTGATGCATGTATTTACATTTGTTATATACATGTAATGTTTATGATATTTAATTTATGATGATGAATGTCTATTATGCCATGATGTCCTAGATATGATAAATTCCTATATGTTTGTATATTTCAAATGCAAGATTTATGTACAATTGATGATGTATGATTTGGAAATGATATTTCTAACATGTATGTATATGCAGGATTATTTATATTTTTGTGTGTCACAAGACTCCATCATAATGCAAGAAAGAAGAATTGTTAGTGCGGAAAGAAATATTTATAAATAATAAAAGAAATGAGATGGATGTTAGTATTAGCAATCTTCGATGTTTTGCAGTATCACTAAAGGCATTGTATGTTATCATCATTGGGAGGGACTAATACAAATGGAGAAAAAAAACACGATATGACATAGATCAAGGTGTACAAGGTCATCCACTTGCTAACAACAGACAGTCGCATAAAAGGATTTTCTTAACTCATACAAAGGGCACATTTGCCTCGGCATTTTTTTCAAGACAAACCACAAACAACAAACAAATTAAAAGACTGGTCATGAGACATCATCGCTCCTCTAAATCCTTCATGGGACATCCTTGAGGAAACTAGTAACATGACTCAAAATCAAATTTAAAAGACAATTGACAAACAACAGTCAAAGAAAATAGAATTTTAATACATCGTTGCTTCTCTAAATCCTTCATGGGACATCCTTGAGAAAGATAGTAACAATATTCCAAGCATAAAATAAAAGATAATCCACAGACAGCAGTCAAAGAAACTAGAATTACAATACATCGTTGCTTCTCTAAATCCTTCATGGGACATCCTTGAGAAAGCTAGTAACATAATTCCCATCATAAAGTCAAATGAAATGATAAGATAAATAAGCCATAAAGTCAAAAGACAATAAAATATTTTCCAAAACTTGGTCTATTTGTTTGATTTTTTTTGATTGATAAGAGTATTGATTGATAGAGCCTAGTTTCAAGAGATACACATACCATATAATACTTTGAATCTTGTTTCGATGTTATGACTATCTGTATAAGGCATGACAAAGCCTGGTTTCAAAAAGACATGTATCGTATAAGGATTTGAGTCTAATGTCATTGATGTGATAACCTATGTAAGCCTATGTTGATTGCTTGACTGTGTCTTTATTCAGGAAAAACTCATCTTGTATAAGAAATATGTTGATTGTTTTGATACTATTTGTTTTTAGAAATGACACATCCTGCAACAGGTATAAGTTGATTTTTTTATTGTTGCTTTGGAAATTTGTTTGATTTGACTTAGAGACATTGCTAACTTGTTCACCATATTGATGCATGACTTGATATGATGTGTTGACAATTGACTATGTGTGACGATGAACCCTAAAGGATTGACCTAGTGTGGCCTCAGGGGTTCATCGATTCATGGCCTTTCCTACGTTATACACGCAGAGACCTCGTAGTTTGACTAGACTTTGACTAACAAGACTAACTATAATAAGCTTGATTTGTATGAAGATAATAGATGTGTGTGGTAATGGAATGACCTAGTGCGGCCTCAGGGGCTCATTGATTGATGGAATTGCCTACGTTATACACGTAGAGACCTCGTAGTTCGACACGACCAATGACCTTGTCTTATAGACAAATGGATTGAATCATGATTTTATACAGACAAACCTAAAGAGACTAACCTAATGCCTCGAGGGCACATCGGCAAATGGCCTTTCCTATGTCCAGCCATAGAGGGAACGTAGTTTGACAAATGACAAAGACTGACAAGTGCGATTGACTTTGACTCTATTTTTGGATTTTCGACATGTTTTCTTTTCTTTTTTTTTAAGTTTTCTAATGTTTTTGTATTTTCTCATACATTTTGTAATTTTTTTGGATTTTTTGATGGTTTTATCTCTTCAGGATAGCCAATGTAAGAACCAATATGACACAAGTCAAGTGTTTTCCCCCAGTCAAGTATAAGAGCAATTGAGTATGAATAGGATATAATGGGGGATATGAAATGCACTCGATGTCAATCATTCCAAGTTATGGGAAAGACTACCACTTATTATGAATGGTATGTACAAGTGATGGGCGAGAAAGATATGTACAGGGATAGATAGTATGTATAGGGAAGTGGACTATGTACAAGGATGTGGACTATGAATAGGGATGGATAGTATGTATAGGGATGTCAGATTGGAATAATAGTAGACAAAGGAGTAGAGTCAACTACACATGGCACCTGTTTGCTAGGTTTTCACCATGGTACATATCCAAAGCACCACCAAAGTAGTTTTCACTATTGGATGAATTATTTCTCTTTACTATTTTTTGGATTTTCTGAAGAAAAAAATTATGTTACCAAGATGCATGTTTTCCAGGTTTTCACCTAGGTAACGATTTTTTTGATTTTTTTGTATTTTTGATAATTAAGACAAGGCTCTCAGAAGCTGTGCGTAGAACTTCTTTAGATGAAGACTATTGATTGGAGAGGACAATGGTTCCCCTTTAGGAGTAGAATTTTGATACACTCTTGATCCAAAGGCTTCTGTAACAATGTAAGGTCCTAACCAGTTAGGTTCAAACTTTCCTAGTTTATCTCTTTCTACTTGATTCTTTGGGTTCTCCATTAAGACCAGGTCACCAATATCAAAGTTTTTGTTCAAGACCTTCTTATTATAGCTACAACGAAGGTAATTCTGATATGCTTGGAGATGGTCTAGTGCCTTCTATCTTCGCTCATCTAGGAATTCTAACTTATGTAGTCTTGATATTCAGTACTCTTCCTCATCAATGTGCCCTTTCAAGGATACCCTTAGGGAAGGAATCTCGACCTCAATAGGAAGAATGACTTTGGAACCAAATACAAGTGAATATGGAGTGGTGCCAGTGGGATTATGGAAACTTGTGCGATAATCCCATAAGGCAGGATTAATCTGTAAATTCCAATCACAGTCAACATCATTGACAGTATTTTTGAGGATTCTAGTGATAGTTTTGTTAGATGCCTTTGCTTGGCCATTACCTTGTGGGTAGTATGGGGTGGAAAAATGATGTTGAATATGGAATTCTTCACAAAGATGGTGGACTTCTTGGTTCTTGAATGGACGGCCATTATTTATGATTATAGACTGAGGAACACCATACCGACAGATGATATAGTTCAGGATAAACTTAGAGATCTATGTGTTGGTGATGTATGTCATGGGAATAGCCTCAATCCACTTCATAAAATACTTAGTAGCAGTAATGATGAACATGTGGCCATTGGATGATGTGGGATGGATCTTACCTATGAGGTCGAGTCCCCATTGGGAAAAGGGCCATGGTGAATTTATGGAACGGAGCTCCTGTGCTAATGCATGTATCAAGTCTCTGTGTACCTGACATTAGCAACATTTCTCTACAAAGATATATGAGTCTTTTTCCATGGTAGGCCAATAGCAGCCCAGTCTCATAATATTTTTAGCTAAGGTAGGACCGCTAGAATGGGCACCACATATACCCTCATACACCCCACACAAGGTTGCTTGTGCTTCTTTGGAATCGAGACATCTCAGTAGGGTATTATCTAAGGTGCGTCTATATAGGGTGTCTCCGACGATGGTGTATTTGGTTGACTTACGAAGGAATATCCTATGTTGTTTATTTGAAAGGCCAGGGGATATGATTTCGGCATGAAGGTAGTCATAGATATATTCTTTATACCATGGGGAATCAAGACCAACAATATCACATACCATCTCAGAATCTGGGATATTGTAGGTTGGGACCAAAAGTTGTTCTACTAAGAACTCAGACTTAGGCAGGTTGCTAGGAATGTCTAGAAGTGATGCAATAGTAGCCATAGTGTTTTTTGTCATGTTTAGAACATGAGGTATCTGATGAAATTTGACCTTGTCAAAGCACTCCTTAAAACTATTTGCCATGCATTTGTATGGAGCAAGCTTCTCATCCTTAGTCTCATAATCATCATTTACCTGTCTGATTACTAGTTGAGAATCACCATATACCTGTAGGTTCTTAATTTTCCACTTGATTGCCATGTGTAACCCTGTCACTAGAGCCTCATACTCTGCTATGTTGTTGGTACATGGGAATGCAATCTTGAATGACTTAGGGATGGAATCACCCTATGGTGTGATAAAAAAGATACCAACCCCTAAGCCATGATTCATATGAGAGCCATCAAAGTATAGTTTCCATGTGTTTGTGTCAATGGTAAATATAAGCTCATTAGGAAAGTCTGCAACTAATGGGTGATCTGCTTGTATTGGTGCATCGGCTAACTGATCTACAATGACTTGTCCCTTAATAGCCTTCCTCTCTACATACTAGATATCATACTCACTAAGTATCATAACCCATTTGGTTAGTTGCCCTGTTAATGTTGCTTTGCTTAGAAGATATTTAAGAGGATCTATCTTGGCAATCAGCATTGTCTGATGGTTTAGCATATAGTGCCTTATTTTTTGAGTAGCAAATACTATCGCAAGACAAGCATGTTCAATGGTATTGTAGTTGAGCTCATAACCTACCAAATTCTAACCGATATAGTAGACTTCCCTTTCATGACCTTCATCATCATTTTGTGAAAGCGATGCTCCGAGTGATGAATGGGTTGCTAAAATATAAAGAATCGGTGGTCGTCCTTCAACAGGTGGCATTAAGATTGGTGGTGTGAGTAGATATTCTTTGATCAGTTGAAAAGCCTCTTGGAACCTAATTGTCCATGCAAAGGGTGCACCTTTCTTAAGTAAATGTTGAAAGGGATGTGTCTTATCTACTAACTGCACTATAAATCTTCTAATGGATTGCAGTCTCCCTTGTAATGTCCTTAGTTGACTGAGATTAGTTGGTGGAGGCATGTCTATGATTTCCTTTACCTTGGCTGGATCCACTTCAATGCCTCGTCTGGAAATGATATACCCTAAAATCTTTCCTGATTTCACTCCAAGCACACATTTCTTGGGATTTAGTCTCACTTTATACTTTTCTAGTCTTTGAAATATCTTGTCTAAAACCTATAAATGATCTTCCCTTGTCTTTTATTTAGCAATAAGGTCATCGGCATAATCCTCCATAAGAGTGTGTACAAGCTCATGAAAAATAGTGGTCATGGCATGCTGATAGGTTGCTCCAGCATTTTTGAGTATGAAGGGCATGACATTCTAGTAGTACATTCCCCAAGGACATGTGAAAGTTGTTTTAGGTTGGTCTTGAGTTGAAATTTTGATCTGATTATACCCTAAAAATCCATCCATAAGGGACAACATCTGATATCTTGTTGTCATGTCTATTATCATGTCAATGTTGGGAAAAGGGAATTCATCCTTAAGGAAAGACTTGTTGATATCTCTAAAATCTATATAGATGTGGATGCCCCCTATTAGTTTAGTGACCAGTACAAGATTGGAAATCCAATCTGCATAGTCGATTGATCTAATGAAACCAACATCTAACAATTTCTTGATTTCTGCCTTGACTAATAAAGCAATCTGTGGGTGCATTTTCCTCAATTTCTATTTCATTGGTTTTACACCAGGTTGTAAGGGCAAGTGATGTAGAACAAGTTCAGGATCCAACCTAGGCATGTCTACATATAACCAAGCAAAATTTATCTGTATTTGTGTAAAGAAGCTGTAGAATGTTGCTTGCTCTTTGTTTGTCAATGATGTTGCAAAATATACCAGTCGAGGATTCTCTTATGTGCCTATGTTGACTTCCACTGATTCTTCAACTAGCATGGGTGACTTTTCCTACACAAAGGGGAGAATGTTCAAACCTCCATCCTTAGGTGCCTCAGAGAGGTTTTTTCCTTCGGATGCGTCCTTTATTTTTTATTTTTCATTGTCTAGAGGTGCCTTGCAGTTTTCACCTAGAGACTCATCATTTTTGTCTTTTTCATTCTTTTTTCTTATTTTGTGACTGGAGGGTTGAACAGATTCCCAAAAATATGCTTTATTGTCCAAGTGAATAGTAAATCTAGCCTTGTGATCACCACTAGGTATGCCTTCTCTTAGTCCCAGGAACTCAGCAATTGCTTCGTCCTTCTCAAAAATGTCTAAGACAGGTGTGTCTTGTTTATCCCAATAAATGAATCAGGGATAAACTAAGGGCATGTCATCATTGGAGTTGTCAAAGTTCAACGGACTCAAGGTATGGACTGAGTTGTTCATATGGTCACAAAAGTTTTGTACCAAGTCCTTTTTGCTCTTTTTCTTAGGTCTAGGTGGATTCTGAGGTGGGCCTAATGCCAAGGTTTGGTTATCTAAAATGGATGTATCAAGTTTCCAAGAGGTAGGATCAAGAGATTCCTAATAGAAATGTTTAAACCATTCCTCTTTTGTCATATTCTTTGGTGGACAGGAATTCAATGGATTTGGTGAGGATTTCAACATTAAGTCAAGTTCTCCAAAAAATTTATCAAGGTCCATGGAAGAGGTGGAGGATAGGGAATCCCACTCATATTCATTTGAGTTGGGGGACTCACAGTAGTGTTGGTCATATGGTTCATGAGATGTCTCAATATCTTCTAAAGCACTTACTTCCTCGAGTAAAGGTGATGTGGTACTAGGAACGCCAATCTGAATCGGTTGAAACCCAAGCCCTAAGCCTTTCAACCACTGAGAAACAAAGATTGGTTTAGTTCTCCCATTTTGATATAGGCCTAAACCACTATGTCCATTATAGCCCTTGCTCTGCATAATTATGAAACCTTTTCCATATAGATCTGTAGGAATGTGAGCAAGCAAGAGAGGTTCTTCATTATCTTCTCTATACAACCAAGAGGTGACATCTTCTGCATTTACAGCTTCCTTGCTTAATTCTTCCCATTTAGTGAATTTTTTTGTGGGAGGAATGTGTATAGTGACCATAGATTGTCTCCTATCTAGTGTAGGTAAACCGTATGACTTAGGAGGAATCAAATGGCTAACACAATAATATTTCTTCATGTAATATTCTCCACAACCCTTGTCTTGGATCTTGACCCTAGGAGTGGAAGGTAGTGATGCTAGAGTGGATGTTTTTGTGAGAGTGGATGGATTGACATAATGAGATGAATTATTGATTTACTGGCACTTGGCGTTGGGGTGTCTCTCACAGACTGGTGCAATATTGGAATGGATCTGGGTCACCATCTATAGTTATTTTAGTTCCATTGTAAGGTAATTTGAGACATTGATGATATGTGGAAGGAACTTCCTTCATGGCATGAATCCATGGTCTACCTAGCAGAAGATTGTATGGAAGAGTGAGATCCAAGACCTGGAATTTTATCTCCATTACTGCAGGACCAATTCTGATAGGAAGTGTTACCGCCCCCTTTCATTTTCATTCCTCATCATCATAAGCCTTAATGACAATACTTTTGGTTGTTTCTATGCATGCTTTCAAGAAACCTAATGCCTTAATCAGTTTTAAAGTGCACAGATTTAACCCTGCTCCTCTATCTACTAGAACTTGTCTAACTTTGGTTTTGTCAACAAGGACTTCAAGATGTAATGGGTCGTTATGATTTGTCTTCTCAATTGCATATTCTAGTTTGGAGAATGTGGCATGATGATTATTATTCAGGTAACCTACCATTTCCTCAAAATTATTGGCATCAAGATCATTAGGGATAGTGACACTTTGTAAGGCCTTGTTTAGAATGGATTGATGTCCAGGTGAGATACGCAACAGTTCCAAGATGGAGATTTGGGATGGGGTTTTTCCAAAATGATCAAGTAGGCTATACTATGACTTGGAAGTTTGTGGTATTTGTTGGGATGGTGGACCTTGGATAGTGATCTTTGTTTGATGAGTGTTAAAAGCACACTTGGGAGTCTTATTTATGGTAATGGTATTGACCTATTCATCAGTAGCGCGAAGGTGATTTATGATAGGGCCACTATAATCATGCTTGACATTAGCGTAGTTGGCCAACATATTGGTCTTGTTACTTGAACTGGGGACATTTCCTTTCCCACAGTCATGTAGTGGATTAGAAAAGACTTGGTGATCAGTGTTTGATGACTTTTGTTTATGTTCGCTAACTTCAATAATTCTCTTCTCAATAAGATCTTGTATGATATTTTTCAGTTGTCAACAATTTTGTAGGTTATGTCCCTTAGTTTTATGGAAATCATAAAAGGCGTTGTCATCCCACCAAACTGGTTTAAATTGTCCTGGATCGTATTGTCTTGGCTCTTGAAGCTTTATAAGATTGTGTTGCAATAGTTGTTTGAATACTTACTCAATGGGTTCCCCTAAGGGAGTGAACTCACATTTTTGAAACCTCCTCTATTGTTGCAGATGTTGAGTATTTTGGATAGTGTTGGGAGGTTGATTGACAATGTTAAGCATGTTGGTAGAGGGGTTATGTCCTCGCAGTGTAATGATCAGTATTTCTTGTAAAGTTTTAGCATCAACTACCCCATCATTGGTAACATTTTTGTTCTGAGACCAAAATCTATTTCTGTCATTGGGGGTGTTTTGCGCAATTGGATTTTTGTTGGGTGTTTGTACCTTAAGTTCTCCTTTTTCAATGAGATATTTTTCTAGTATGACGCCCTTTTCCACTAGTTCTATAAAGGATGTGCAACAATGTACCCTTAAGTTACTTCTCAATTTTGGGTTGAGGTTCTCTTGGAACATAGTGACCTTTTTTTTAGGAATCTCAATAGGACATCAACTAGCTATCGTTCTCCATCTCTAGAAGAAATCTATAAAAGTTTCCCCTTCATCTTGTGTAGTATGACACAAAGTTGCTATGTTTATTTCATGGTCAATGCTAAAGGAGAAGTTTTCAATGAATTTCTCAATCAGTTTTCCCCATGATTTAATGCCATAGTCAAGACTTGAAAACCACTCTAGTGCAATTCCAATGAGACTTCTCAGAAAGAGTCTCATAAGATAAGTGGGATTGTAGGTGACATCTATGTACATCATGGAAAATTCCCTTATGTGTTTAATTGGATTTCATTTTCCATTGTACTTAGGAAAATTTGGTATGACATACCCATGAGGGAAAGGTGTCATGTACAATGATTTATCAAAGGGAAATGGGCATAAATCCTTTGTTGAAAAGGTTTTCTTAGTTGTCACTGCCATGTTATTCATCTGTGTTTGAAGTTCATGCATTTGTGTTTGCAGGACGTCCACTTGAGTTAATGATGTGTTAGCTAGATTATTTGGATCTATGTACATGTTTTGGTATCCAGTGTTGGTTGATGGATTTTGGTTAAATGTGGGTATGTAAAGTGGGTTTGGATTTGGAATGTTAGTGAAGGTGTTTTGATTCAGAATCTGTGTGAATAGGTTTTGACTTGGAATCTGTGAGAATGGGTTTTGAGTTGGAATCTGTGAGAATGGATTATGATTTCCATATTGGAAAGAGGGTATGCCTCATGTCTGTGCAGTCTTTGGTATAGTACTAGCGACATGAACACTAACCATAGCTATTGTCTATGATATGGTTTTGGTGACACTGACACTTGGTGTAGGAGCTAACGTTTTAGATCTTTTATTCCCAACAAGAGGACCGAAGGGAGTAGACGATGATGCCCCTACAATGAAATTAAAACCTGGTGTCATGCCAAATGTACCAAATGGAGATCTATGGACTGTCGTACTTTGTGTAGGCATTCCAAATGGCATGGTTGTATTTACCTGAGGTATAGTGGTACTAGTAGTTGTTGTGTTTCTCCCTTGGGTAGGTTGAGTTTGTAAGGTGCTAATATCAAATCTTGTAGGTAAGGTAGCACCTTCAGCTAGAAATTTGGCTAAGTATCATTGACTATCATTTGCTAGGTACTCATCTACAAAAGAGGCAAACTCAGGGTCTTGTGCAGCAGCCTCTATTTCTTTTTCTCTAATGTGTCCTTGAGCGTCTCTAGTGGTGAATTTGTCTAACAAAGTTTTGTGAGGTCTCAATGAGGATGTCCCCTAAAAGGGGTTTGAGAATAGATTGATGAATTATTTTGGGTTTGACATAATTTCTCTCTTTTCTCTTAGACCTAGTTTCAACCATGTAAGATAAGCTCAATATACGAGGAATGCAAAACTATGTCTATGGATAGTATGACTCTAGTCTATATTTTTGGGATTTTCTAGATGCAAATAAGGAATGTATGCAACTATATTTTTGGTATTTTCTGTGCGAATAAGGTATGTCTAAGATGACGCTAGTCTAGGATGACAGTATCTAAATATGTAAAGTCTAAGCAAGCTTCTAAGGTAATCAATTTTGTGAACCATGAGACGAGGTTACCAACTACCTAAAGTCTAACCAAAGTGTCAATTTAGTTATGTCAAGGAACCTATGTAGGACTAGGATCAAAGATAAGGTGAGCTCCCTAACTAGACTAATGAGCTAGGAGGACTCACTATAGGACAAAATATATGATGATGGGACTGGGTTCAATGACAGATTTCGTTGACGCTATGGTTTTTCCAAAGTGTATAAAGTGGACCTATTCTAAAGTTTGTAAAAGTGACTTTCCTAAAAGTTTGATCTAAAGATAATATATACTCTAAGATGAAACTAAAACTTGAAACTAGGATGACTATAGTAATGACCAAATGATACCTAAAGGATGCAAAATTGAGAAAATCATTTCAGGTTTTTGTTCAAGGACTAATGTGAAAAGACAGATCAAAGACTGGTATGACTGTGTCAACTAGACTATGACTGAATTCTGGTTTTTAGGCAATCAGGCAGATGTGTCGTAGAATTTTATAGTTGTGGTCTTGTTTATCATTTGCGAGTTTCTGGTAATTTCAGACTCTGGTATTAGATAGATGTGACTTCATTTACAACAGATGTGACTCAAGATAGAAATTGTGACTCGGGATTGTTCAGATGCGGGTTTCCTAAACTCTGACTATATTGGTAAAAGAAGGTTGTTTCTACGACAAGGGAAAATGTGTCATTCCAGACTACAGATGCGACTCACCTAGTCAGATGTGTTACAAAAGGTATCAATTGTGGTTTTCTAGTAACAAGGTTTTGTGACAGATGCGATGTAAGACTAAATAGATGCGAGTTTTTCTAATAGATGTGACTCAAGTTTAAACAGATACGACTCTAAACAAAGTAGACTCAGTTTATAACATATGTGACTCTAATTTAAATAGATACGAGCTATACTAACAGATGTGACTCTAAAGAATAATTATGACTCTCTGGTGAACAGTTGTGACTCTGTTGACAGTTACAGTTTTCCAGTGAATTGTGATATAAAATTGACACTATTTCGTGATCAAGTTTTGGTAAACAAAGACAATCATAAGATAATGTGTTTTTAGTTTGATTTTGACTCAAAGAACGTTTAATTTGACAATAGACAAGCACATCCTAGGCTGTGTAGGATAGTATTTACTGAGTTCTCACTTGGTTTCCCAGCTACACTTATTCAAGGCGGCTGATTAGTAGCTTGACCCCACTGGCTCCCCTCCATGGCTCAACACTTCATTTGGGGCAACCAAGCTATAGTACCCATGAACATTGGGGCAGCCAAGCTATAGTACCCATGAAAAATACCCATGGCATGGAAATTCTATAACATCTAGGAAATACAATGAAAGGTTAAAAGTAAACACTCAATGCGATCAAACTCTAATATAATCTAAAGTCAAACAAAAAAGAACAAAGAAAACAAGCTAAAACATAAAACAATCTCACCAAAGATTGATGTAATTCCATGGATAACCTTTGTTGTCCTTCTCCATTTCATCTTTTGTAGTGTACTTGCCCTCATATTTTCAATGATTGTGCAAGCATAGCCTAAGGATTGTGATAATAATGAAACATCGAAGATTTAAGATAATTGCTCCAAAAGTCACAAGATTTCGGGAGAGATTGAAATGATGAAAGATAGATCAATTTATAGAAAATTGATCATTCGAGTGACAGGTCAAGATCAAAATATCGACAGACAGTTGAGAAGATTAGACATGCATTATGATAACTGTTAGTAGTGACATGAGTGATACCAATTAGAAATAGAAATAAAGATTAAATAAATGATTTAATCTTCAAGTTTGGTATTCAAAAATAGAAGAATAGTCTTTGCATGGAAAAGACAAAGATAGGATTAAAGCAATGCTCTGTTCGAAAGCACATACAAGATTTAATTAATTAAATAAAGATATTTAATTAATATGCATGTACACACAAACGAGTTAGAACTAGATGACTGAATGATTTGACAAATAGATTACTCGTGAAAGCAACTCAAACATTAAATCAGGAGTTAACCAACCGATTTAAATAGATCTCTAGTCGAATCAGAGTGAATACTTAGATAACTTACACAATTATCTAAATATAGAGGAATGCATTAAAATAGATTTTTACGAATTAAATGATTTATTTAATTTGAGATTTGATATTTGAAGAATAATTAAATAAATAAGATTTATTTAATTAAGTGACGAAGGGGTTAAATGAATAATTAAATAAATAAAGAATTTATTTAATTATAATTGACATATGATAAAGGGTAAATTAAATAAGAATTTATTTAATTTGACAAGGATAAGGTTAATTAGTAACATAATTAAATAAAAAGTGTTTATTTAATTAATCGGATAGAATAAAGAAAATGAGAATTAATTAAATAATTAAGATTATTTAATTAATAGATGAATTAAGGTTAAGGTAAATTAATTAAATAAATAGATTTATATAATTAATAAAGAAATGAAGAACTTTAGAGAATAATTAAATAATTGACATTATTTAATCATGACCATGGAAATATGAATTATGAAGAAATTGAAGTCGTAGGCTTAGACCAGATTTTAGTGTCTACAAGGTTCACAATCTTTCTTCAAAAGGACACAGGACTGCCCTTTTACCACTCTCATATTTCCACTAAATTTTCCTCAACCAAGCACACAGGACTGTCCTTGCAAACTATCCTCTTTCTCTCACAATTCATCCTTGACCTTCTCAGACCAATCTTCTTTTCATCTTCCCAACTACTCCCATTAGTGAAGTACTCTTCAAGCTACAAACTCAAGTGCTTCTTCAAACAGGTATCCATTTGTTTCTTACTACCTCACCACACAACTCAACAAACTTCCTTGCCTCACCTAGGTGTCTCTGCTTTTCTCTCCCTAGTCTTTTGGAAACCGTTAGCCAAGTTCTTTCCTAACCTGCACACAACCAAAAACTCACAAACAACAAACTTTCTCTACAACTTAGATGGATCAAGCACCTGCAACCAACCAACAAAAACTCAACAACCAACTTATCAAAATCAACTAGCTCTAATACCAATTGATGCAAGGGAATCTACCAAAAACCAAAACTCAATAGGGTACATCTAACCCAAACACATTTGGAGAAGATCAAATTAAACAAGCAACTTTGCTTCACTTAACTTTCATCAAAATTCCACACAATTTCCCTTGATTCTTCAATTCTACAAAGCCTTACAACAACACAACTTGGCTCTACATCTTTACCAGACTTAAATATAGATTCGCCTTCATCAAATTGACTAAGATCAAACACAATCCTGATTTGCACCTCTGAAAACAATCCAACTCTTCCATCATGCATCAAATCACTTTCAATAAAACTACTTCATAATGAAGAATATCAACAAATTATGCATTCATGAAACCAAAATATCACCATACTTCCAAGACCATGCATTCATCATATTTTTTATTAAATAAACTAGTGTTATTCGTCCATAACACTGTACCAACGGATTTCCCAATTCCTGTAGTAAAGTCACCTTTTTGTACATAGATTCCTCATTCCTACAAATGCTAAAACAACCAATCTACTTTCTAAGACCTTGTCCAAGCTTATAGACTTCTTTGACAACATCAATGAGATAGATTCAAACCAAAATCAGACATTCACATCACTTTTTTTAGCATATTTCTACTTTCTATGCAATCTATGCACCATTTACCAATTAGGTCTCCACACTCTAAATCGAGTGAAACCCACAAACCCTATTTGATTTCCAAGAACCCAAATACATATTTTGAGGCCCATTGTTTCCAACTAAAACATATCACAAATTTAGTTACTGTTGTTTTAGAAAACATAACAAAATAATTGACTGTCCATTGGAATTAGCCTCAAATTAGGACCAATTTACAAAGAAAGTGCTTTTAGATCACCACCAAAACACATAATGATTTCAAACAGTCTTTTATTATGTCTCAAAACTTAAGACTCATCAACTTTTAGGGGCGAAAAAGCTCAAATAAGTGTTGAACCATAAAACCCTTGATTATAGGATCTATAACACAAAGTAAGTGAGGGTTTATTGAAAAGAACCTTTCCAAACCTTACACAAACCTGCCACCACCTCAATCTTGTTTTTTTTTCTGCACATATAAAATGCACTATTTTCCAAACTTCTCTAATTCCCTTTCTTCATTCCATAACTTGTGACACCCCTTTTTTGCATGGAAAACATAGATTTTATGTGAGGACAGCAACCTTGGCTCAGTATTTTCACTTCCTACAACAACATACATACTCCCACAACAACAAAAAAACTAAACACTCTTCCTAATATCCCATTCCACCGATCTATTACACCTACATCAATGGAATTGTAGGTTAGCTTCTTAAAAGACTCTCAAAACATATTTTTGTATTTGGTCTTTAAATAAACTTAAAACTTAATGAAAACCCTTCAAATTGACTTAAAGTGAATAAAAAACACTATCCTTCCTAATACAATGAAAATCAAGGCCTTGTATAGCTGTATAGGCCATACAAGTTTTGAAACTAGAGAGAAAAAACTCAGAAAATTGCAAAACAGTGAGTTTTATTTCAAAATTTGTTTCCAAAATTACAAGTACTCCTCTTTCTCACCCCCAAAATGATTTATATGATGTTTCCCAACCATTAACTGAATATTCAACTATTTCTACTGACCTATCTCTTCAAATTTCTCAAAAAGACTCTTCAACTTCTACATTAGCAACTTTTAGCATTTTTTTGCAATTTTGCTTTTTCCATCCTTTTGACCACCTAGTGACCTATTTATGACCTAAAATACATTATGTATGACCCTTCATGACTTTATTACATATATTTACATGATTTTACATTGCTTTACAATTGAAATGCAATTTTTTCCTTTTGAAGGCATTCATTAAACAGGGTGCTCCTGCACCACAATTAAATTTTGCTCCTCTTTTCGCTTAACTGATTAAATTAGCCTATCTATTTAATTAATTGCATCATTTTCATCTATTAACTTGATTGACCTAATTAGGTTAATTCATCCCCTTTCATGCTAACATTTCGTCCTATTAAATTGAATAAATCAAATTATTTACCTATCTTGAAACCTTCTATTTAATTAAATAACCCTAATTTATTCAATTAAATATCATATCACATCCTCCTAATAAATTATTTAATTAATATCCTAATTCCCCTAATTTGTATAATTGAAACTTAATTTAATTATCAAATTACTAATTAAATCTAATCCTCCCACTCTGGTAAGGAAATTTTCTCCTTGAACATTCCTTCCAATAAGGGAATATTAATATTCCTTCCCTTTCAGACAATTAAATTTGGTTTTAATTAACTAAATATCTAATTTCCCTCACCTATGAGAATACTCTCTTTCTTCACTCATTTGAAAAAGAGAATATTCTTTTTTGAAACAAACTTTCAACAATACTTCTTGTGCAAGTTTTGAAAGTGTGTTTGTTTGGATGAATGTAATCTCTTGATTAAATTTCATCTTGCATTCTTAACCCTTGATGGGAATCCATGATGCATGCTTCCATCTTCCTTCCATTTTGACAGTTGATTAATCCTTTTATTCTTGGCCATCAGTTTCATTTTACCTATTATATAAATAGAGCTTGCTTCTATTGAATAGGGATCCATCTTTTAAGAGAAAACTTATGCTATTAAAATCACTTTCATCTTGCATCCATATTTTTTGTTTTAAAAGGAATTTTAGGTTAATTTCTTACATCATATTAGCTTATATTCCATTAATGTCTTCCATGATAACATAGGTGCATCCATTTAGCATGTTTGAAAATTAGGGTTTTATCTTTTGAGCTTAAACTCCATTTAGAATAGCTTTGTATACACCCATATCGACCATCTTAGCATAAATCATGTTAAAATAGCTTTCATCATGTTAATTTAGCTTTTTCATCACATTTTTATTACATCTCTCATCGGTTTTGTCGATTCTCTTAAATAGAATCAATTGAAACAAGCTCATTATCCAGGGGATTGGGAAATGGTCACCATTCCACACCAATGCGACACCACTCCCCCAATAGGATAAGTTTTAATGGATTAGAATAGGTGTTTTTGAAGCTATCGTATTTTAATATGTTATTTTTAATGGATTCTTAGTTTAGTTTACACTGAATGATTTTATTGGGACTAATGCATAGTGACTTGATTATACTTTGAATCCCCATAGATCAAGTATAGTTTTCCTTGGCCCACACTACACTTTTCAATCACAATAAGCATCATTAAATTATTTTAAAAGTAATTTCACCATAATGCATATTCATACATTTCATTCATCCATTGAACATCATCAAGATATAATCATATATTAAAAACATATTTACTCATAAAATTAATAGTATTTGGTAAATAAAAAATGGGGTATAACATATCCTCCCCCTTAAGAATCATCATCCCCAATGATTTAAAGTATAAAAACATAACAAGATTTGTTTCTAAGAACTTTCAAAATCTTCAACAATATGAGGAAATCTTTGCTTGATCTCATGATAGTCTTCCCACATAGCAGGGTCTTTTGCATACTAGTCCCATTGGACCTTGCACTGAAGGACCTCTCTATTACATAGGCAAAGCCTAAATTTTTCAAGCACTTTGAGAGGCTTTATCATTACCACTCCTCGATCTTACACCTATAAATCATTCCAATCAATAATTTGATTACCACCTAGTATATACTTTTAAGGTATGACACATGAAAGACATTTTATGTATTGGCAATAAAGTAATTATGTACGCAACTGGGTTGAATTCTTTAAGAACCTCGAAGGGACCTACATAACATGGAGCTTTTTTGGATGAATTTTCAAACTTAATCAAAATATAATGAAATTTTACCCTGACAAAACCTTCTCTCCTATAGAGAAATGTCTTGGCACTCGCTTAGCATTTACATAACTCTTTTTCCTATCATTTGTTTCCACTAACCTTTTCTTTATTAAATTAACCTACTCCTCCATTTCTTATAGCATCTTTGGACCAAGAATAATCCTATCTTCTATCTTATCCCAGCTTATAGGAGTTCGACATTGTCTTCCATATAATGCTTCAAATGGAGCCATCTTCGTAGCAAAATAATAAGAATTGTTGTATACAAATTCCACCAGTGGTAAATAATCTTCCCACTTGTATTGTTGATCCATGCAATACATTATTAGTAGATCCTCCAATATTTGTTTTACCCTTTTTGTCTGAGCATCGATCTTGATGTGATAGGTTGAACTTATCTTCAACTGAGTCCCAAGTGAGAAAAATAGGGTTTTCCAAAACCTTGATGTTACACAAGCATCCCTATCTGAGATAATCTTCTTAGGAACACCATGAAACCTAAACACTTCCTACATGAACTTGAAATATATGACGGGTGCCCCATTTTTCAAGTTTCTTGGTATAAAATGGGCTACCTTGGTGAGCTTTTCCACCACTACTAAGATAGCATTATGCTTATTCCTTGACATAGGAAGACCTTGTATAAATCCATACTAATGATTTTTCATTAGCTCTCTAGAATTTCATGAGGATATAACAGTCCTTTTGAGTGATGATGTTGTACCTTCACCCTCTGGTACTCTAGAAAACTTGTTACAAACCTTGCAACATCCCTCTTCATTCCTTTCCAAAAATATAATGGCTTCACATCAACTGATAGCTTTATCACTCCAAGATGTCCTGAATATGGTGTAGAATGAGCTTCCTTCCACACTGTATTCCTTAACTTTATGGAGTTTCATACATACATCCTTCCTCTAAATATTAGTATTCCATCTGGTTCAAAATGGAACCCATCATAACTTGAAGCTTGAGGATTTTCCATGATATCTTGTTTGACTTTCTCATAATACTGATCACCCTTGTACTTCTACAATACTTTATTCTTGAAATCAGAATGGATTCATATCATTGAGGAGATATGTGTCCTTCAACTTAGGGCATCTACAACTCAATTTTCATTTCCCTTTATATAGTTGATTTTAAAATGATAATCTGATATCAACTCAAGCCATCTCCTCTATTAAGCATTCAGATTTGGTTGGGTAAACAAGTACCTTAGACCATGATGATTGATCTTTAGCTCCAATTTTTTCCCAAGAAAATAATGTCTCCATATTTGTAATACATGAACAACTATTACTAGCTCTAGATCATGTAGAGCATAGTTTTGTTCATATGGATTCAACTTCCTAGACTCATAGGCAATAACATGCCCTTCCTACATTAATACCCCTCCTAGTCCTTCTCTCAAAGCATCGATAATGAAAACACAATCAACTTCTGGATCCGGTACCTTAAGAACTTGAGCCATAGTTAACTTCTCCTTCAATTGGAAAAATGCCCCTTGACATTTTTTTGACCACTCAAACTTTTTCCCTTTCCTTTACAATGATGTAATGGGAAAAACTATTTTAGAAAAGTTAGCTACAAAAATTTTATAGTATCTAGCCAAGCCCGTGAAGCTATGAACTTTGTGCACATTCTTTGGTACATGCCACTCTAAAGCAGCTTTATTTTTTATGGATCAACTTCAATTCCCTCTATTGATATTACATGACCCAAATATTGTACTTTCTTTTGGAAGAAGGTACATTTTGAAAGCTTACCATAAATTTTATGTTCCCTTAGACATTGGATAATAATGCACAAATGTTGGAGATGTTCTTCCACATTCTTAGAATAAATTAGAAAGTCATCTAAGAATACTAGCAAAAACTTATCCAAACAATCCTTGAACACATTGTTCATTAGGTTCATGAATGTTGATAGCACATTCATCAGTCCAAAGGGTAAGGTTGTGAACTCATAATGTTCATACCTTGCTCATTGTTTTATGGATGTCTTCATCCTTGAGCCTTAGCTAATGGTAACCCGATCATAGATCGATATTTGAAAATATTGTTGCCACACTCATCTGATCAAAAATATTATCGATGCATGGTAAGGGATACTTATTCTTTTATTGTTGCTTTGTTGTGCATATGATAAACTATACATAAGTGTAGTGTACCATCCTACTTCTTGACGAAGATCACTAGTGCTTCCCAAGGTGATACACTGGATCTAATTAATCCCTTAGAAATTTTTGTAGTTAAGCCTTTAAATCCATCAAAATAGTTGTGGCCATTCTATATGGATTCTTGGATATAGGTTCAAAACCTAGAACTATATCTATAAAGAAGTAAAATTCTCTTTTAGGAGGTAACCTAGGTAATTCATTTGGGAATACATCCTCAAAGTCCCTTAAAATAGGATACTTCTCCATGTCTAATGTCTCTTGTTCCATTATTTCCCCTTCTTAAGCCTCTTGAAGATTTTTGGATTCATAGTACATCAAGTCATCTTGAAAGATGAACTATTTGTAATCATCCATCCTCTCCATCTTAACTACAAAAATTTGACAACCCTTTTTCTTGGCTCTCTTCAACTTAATGATGGAAATTTATCGTAACTTTACTTGTCCAGGTGCACCTTGCAAGTACACTCTATTTTTTAGGTCGCCTAAACACTCTACTATTTTGGCATAATAGTCGACCTTGGCTCTATACCTCCATAACCAATTTAACCCTAGAATAACATCATATTATCCTAAGGGGGATATGTATAGATTTAATTCCATTGAGAAACTTAGAAGTTCAATCCTAGCCTCAAATAGAAACTACTCTACCTTTTCTCTTGTCTGGTTTGCATATTCTATAGACCATGAATTTTCCATATAACAACTTTCCTATATAACTTTCTTTCTAATTTTGGAGAAATAAAACATTTAGTAGTACCAATTTATCTTAAAATTGAAATTGGTATACCAATTAAAGTACCTAGAGTCTTAATTGGAGTAATTTGGTACTCCACTTGACGATTATCTAGTGTTGCATGAATCCTCTACTGGAATGTTGCTTATTGGAAAGGTATAGGATTCTCATGATATTGCATCCCCCATGTCTTGTTAGGAAACTCGTTTGTGTAATGATCACCACGATAAGAGAAACATCCCCCTGGAGGCCCTCACCTTTTTAAAGGCTTCCCAGAGTTATCTTCACTCCTCTTGGGGTTGTTGTTGTTATTATTCCTACGGTCACCCCTAGCCTCATTTTGATTAGTTTGGAACCCTTTATCCCCTTTCTTCTTGAAGTCTTGATGGTCACCCTTCTTCTTAAATGTTTGGGTGGATTGTGACCAGTTAAACTTCTTATGACTCTTCTCTTTCTATGTAGAAATAGACCTAAACTTTTGTTCCTGATTTATGGCCTTCTTGTACACTTGGTCCATGGTGGTAGGACCACTTACATCCACTTCTCCTTTGATTTTTTTATTGAGTACCATAATCAATTTCTTGATTCAAAACCTCTCATCCTTATGGTACTAAGGTATTTACTTTAGAAGGCAAGTAAACTTTTCCCAATATTCATTGATAGTAGAATTTCCCTACCTCAAGTTCAGGAAATCCATCAATTTTTGATTGAGTACAACTATGGTAACCATCGTTATAGAATATCACCACAAACTCACCCCAAGTCAAGCTTAGTGAGCTAAGACCTAGCTCCATCTTCTTATTCATCTACCAAGTGGATGCTTCTCTAGATAATTGAAATTATCCCCACATGACCTTAGTTACTTCAAAATAATTCCTTATCTCAAAGTACCTTTCCATTTCCATGATCCCTAACTCAATGGCATCTCCACTCATGGCTCCTTCAAACTTGGGAGAAGTGACCTTTTTCATATCTCTAGAAATTTATTGGGCTATTTGATTTCTTTTACCCATTTTGGATCTTGACTTCAATTCATCTTCCCCATGCTCACTTAGGGTAGTACAGTCATTTGTGTTCTCATCCTATCCTTCTTGAGAGTCCTCCTACTCAGTTCTACCCTAACCCCTAACCTCTTGCTCGAGGTTTCCAATCCTTTCTTTTGCCTCATTAAGCATAGTCATTATTTGATCTAGATTGGATTTAGAGTTACCTAAGGTTGACCCACTTCCTAGATTTCTCTGGGGTTAGTTCTAGTTTGAACCATGCTTGAAGATAGTATTCCACTCTAATTTTTCATTTATAATATACAATTAGTTCCTTTAATTTTTCATATAACATTTAAAAAATTTAACATTCATTCACATTCAACAAAGCAGATGAGAGAAATATTTACACAAGTTTTCAATCCTTTCATTTATTATAATACTAAGGATTCCAATCATCCTTATTTAATACATGGTTATACATAGGATGACTTATTCATCGTGGTTGAGGGGAGTATATCCCTTAGATTCAATATAAAAAAAAATTACAATTATCTTAGGAGATGAGGGCACACATGAGTCCCTCCTAATCAAAGGGGAGCTAGCATTCCATTTAGTCGGCATGTCTCTTGAGAGAGATAATTGGTTAGACTCGGTTGTGGAAATAGAAGCTATGGACTTGGCTACATCCTACATCTTCTTCTTCTCTAGTTTAATGTGTGACATTGTATTATTGAGATTCTCAAAATATCCATGCCATTTCTCTCCAAAATGGTTGGTTCCATCTATGGTTTTCACTATGGCCTCTCATTCTTTCCTGGCCCTTGTAGCGCTCATTGCCAATCATTGATTTCCTAGCAGTCATATTGAGTTGTACTATCTTGGCACAAGAATTCCAAACATTAGCTAGTGATAATGTCAGAAAATAGGCTAGAATAATGAGATCATAGATCCTAGTGTTGAACCTAGTAGCTCTGATACCAAATGTAACATACTCAATTTTTACTCTATTATTTTCACCTAATTTTTAACTCATGAAGTGAATAATTCAAGTTTCCAAAGATAGGAAATGACATTTCTTTTTCAATAACATAATTTCATGTTGCATAAATAATTTCACATAACATTGCATAGATGAAATAACATAACATAATTCTAAGTAAATGAAACTCATCTTTTCAAATATAGATTACAATAGATTCATGATCATATATTCAATTTCATAACTTACAAGTGATCAAATTCAAGGTACCCTTATCTGGGTTACACTTATTTTGTTTCATAAGTCTCGATCGTTGTTTGCAAGAAGGAGAGCATCACCCAAGCACTTTACCTCCAACCAAGAACCAACGGTCCCCTGCACACCTTCCTAACTGGAAGTGGCCCTGCCCTTCGATGAAGAGTATGGTATAGGAACCCCTAGTATTTCCTATATGAGTATCCAATTTTATGTGCTACATAACAAGTACAGTCATACAACTATGGATACCTTCCAACTATGCATGAGACTAATAACAAGCTATGCAAACCTAGATCACAGTGAACTGACAAAAGTGTAAGCAGTTAATTCTACACTTACTTTGGCCAAAGTTGAATGAATATAATCAATGCACTTTCTAAGGAAGTAGTGCCATAAGTTCACCCACCTCTAACTCGACCTAGACACCCTACCGACCTGTGGTTAACACTTCTCTCGGTTTGACCCAAAGGTTAACTATCATAAACAAGATCTCTTTCAAAGGTGATGGCAATCTAATGTTGATTTATCTTACCAAATAGGTTTGACTCATTTCTCTTGAATACCCTGTTACATACTTGTACCCATCTAGGTCTAGCAACTGCCTCTTATTCAACCTTCCACTAAAGCTCTCTTTCTCTCTCATGCATATATAAATAATAATTCAGAATCACATAATGCAACATAATATAACAATGTAATTTAAGAAAACTACTTAATGTATACCCATTTGATTCCCTAATCCAGCTTATTCTCTTTATATTTTTAAATTATCTCTATGCATAAATAATTAAGTTATTCGTACATGCACTCACATACCTTTCTAATAGCCATGACTTGCACATAACAATGGCACAAGCAACTCAGACAAATAAAAAGCTTTGATTCAAAATTAGAAAGAGAAGAAAAGAGAGTTATTTTAATCATGATTGGATTAAAATAGCTCGACTCAAATTCTTGATACTTCTTGCTTCAAATCTGCACTATGACCCAACCTTAACCTTTGGCCTTCTCAACTTTCATCTCTCAACTCAACTCTTGCATTTCTTCCTTGCTTCTAAATTGTTAACTACAACTACCAAGCAATGTATAACTAAAACTAACAACCTTTCCTCACTTCTTTGAAAAATTGAAATACAAATTTGAAATTCTCTTTGCATAAAACTTTGAACACTCTCATCAGAAACTTACGAATGCACTATACTCCATAATATCAAAATGAATGAGCAACCAAATGATGAGAATTTTCCCTATATTTATACTAAAAATGAATAGAAAGCAGTTGCAAAAAGGAAGCTTCATTAATTCAAATGATACCACCACTCAAAAATTAGCTTGACTCAACCTCATTTGAATGTCATGGCTTGAAATTGAATTAGTCTATATTTCCACTAATCCCACATTTGAGTTTGTAGTTTTAGAACTATGAATATTCAATTGCAAAGATAGCAAAAATCAATTGACTACCTACTCTCAACTTTTGTGGCTAGGCTAGGTGCTACCATATGGAGTTGTTGGTATTTTATTGCTACAAGAAAAATTCTTCTATCTGGCATGTTGAAATCTAAGTTGATGTAAAAGGGGTTCTCAACAACCCTCTTTTCTGAAGAAAAAAAAAAAAACATTCAAACAACCTCAACAGTGCATACAAATTAGTAGCAAAGTTTCATGACATTAATTGAAGTTTGCAACAAAACAAGTTCTCATTATGAAAATATGATTACACAATCATTTCTAGTCATCAAATAGCTTATGGGAAGCAACATATTCCCCTTACATAATCTAAAATGAACTACAACAAAAATCAACCAATGTGCTCTGTGAGCACCTCAAAATTTGCACCTTTCTCCTGCAATCATTCACCTGAAACCCTTCTACCTTCAACAATGGATCCTTCAATATTCAATGGTTTTCATCATCCTATCAACCTACAACAAAAATTTTCCAAACCCCCTTAGATAATTCCATGCCAAGCTCTCCTTTTCTCCAATACTTGCAGCCCCAAATGAATGTCAAAAACATGCAACAAAAACCCTCTCCAAAAATCAAAAATCTAAATTTTTCCCTCCAATAAGAAAATCCACGACCCCGTCCTCATAACGGGTTGTTTCCACAAAGGAAAAATCAATAAATGATATTTAATTTCATTTTTTAACTCCCACAAACCCACGTCTATAAGTTTTTTTTTTTTTTTTCCAAAAATACCACTACACCTCCACTATCTCCACTTGCTAAATTGCATAACAAAAATGATTTTTATTTAATTAAATATAATTATTTTCTTAATAAAATTATCCTCCTAACATGAAATGAAAATAAAAATTTCAAATTTGAATTTTTTTTGGTTGATGCAAGATTGTTGGTAACTATGGATGCTCCTGCATTAGACACCCATGGTAGAAATTTTGTGAGCATAGGCTCACAAAATGGAGTTGAGTAGTAGAACTACTCTTTCAAGTTGCAAACAACTTGCAGCATACTCAATTGTTGGAATTGGTACCTCTGATAGTTTCTTTTTATCCTCTTCCAACACTTATTTGGAACAAGTAACCTCCTCCTCTAATAACTCTACTCTTTACTCGTCTCCCTCAATGTGGAATCAACTCCACCATCACCTGACCACCTCCTCCAAGTATATCTTGCATTCTCCTCCAATCTTGTGCGGTTCAACCCACCAAAGTTCATCCACCTCCACCAAATTTCCCCTACACTTAACTCTACAACACCATACAAACCCTTCTTTGCATACCAATCATCTCTAACAAACTCTAACTGAGTCATATCATCTACATTCACTAACTCATCCATCTCAAGATAAAAATCATATTTCTTAAGTACATTAAGAAAATATTTTACCTTCTCATCACCTGTTGCAACTTCAATTTTATTCTCTTCTTTCATTCCTTTAATAAGACATGTAACTGTATCACTCCCTTGTCCTATAACCAATGCATCACACTCTTCTTCCATTGTTGCAATCCTTTCATCTACACAAAATCCACTTTCATCTTCATCATAAAAGTGAAAAATATTATGTATTGCCTCTTTTTCTACAACCTTTTTCTCACCACTATCTACTGCCATATTTTTTTATCTTCACTCTCAGCTACAATTTCATTTTTCAATATCTTTAAGTGCTCCAAAGAACACTCATCTACCACTGCAACATCATTTTTCTCTTCAATTTCTATACCTTTTTTTTTCCTCTCAACCTCTACTATACCTTTCTCACCATCTTCCTTCATGTTTTTCTCAAAGTATACTTTTGTAATATTTTCTCCATCCTATTCACCTACATACACAACTATGATGAACTTGTTGCATTTCTTCTTCAACATTTCATCAATCACTTTCCACACACTCTCAATATGCAACCTCTCAGGTATAGACTTCCTCACATTCGGTGATCAGTCTACACACCACACACACTCCACCCCCTGGTCTTGGTGCAAACTGATGAGTCCAATTAATGGCTCAATTTTGATAGGGTTTATCATATATTTTCTTTTGTTACTATAGACTTTGGCACCTGGGTATTGACATTCTCCATGTTATTTCCTTAAATTCATAAACCTTGGGCATGAACTTATCCTTGTGACTTTTAATGACATTAACATGTTATGTGAATTATCTATGTTAATTTTACATGTGGTTGAATGGATGTTATTTTAAGGTAATTATATATATTCCATTGTTTGTGTGTGCTAATGTAAATGAAGCTTGCAAAGTGGAAGAAACTCCTTCTAGCTGGTTGATTACTAAGGAGGTCAAAAAAATGGTCATTAAGAGGGCAAAAGAGGGAAAACTCTCAATGGAGGGAAACTTCCAATGGAGGGAAATTCCTAGCTCAAATGAAAGATTGTAACAACCTTTTAGTGGTCATGTTTGTTAGTTGAGAAAATCTAGGGAGTATGTTGTGTTGGATTCTCGTTGGGGCAAGTCTACTTTGAACAAATCTGGCACATGCATAACTTTCTCCCTCTCTTTTCCATGCTTTCAATAAAATGGCATCCTCCTATTTTGTTGGAGTCAACTACCTAGGGAGTTAGGGTTAATTAGAAGTTTTTCCCTCTATAAATAATGGTTAGATGCCCCTTTTCATAAGGTTGGATGTTCTGAGATTGTACTTGCATTTCTAGTTTAAGTAATACAGTCATATTGTTGATATGTTGTAATCATGCTTTCAAGGAATAAAATGATATTTTGATTTGCTGCATCTGAGAAAGCTTAAGGAAGACTCACTCAAGGGGGCCCACTTGGTGATAATTCCACCCATTTAGTTTAAAAGTTATTTTTTTGTTCAGTAATTAGTTTCGGTTTCAATAGTTGTTTATTCCTGCAGCCACTGGAACTCTGTTTTGTGACTGTTCCTATAGCCACTAGAACTCTATTTTGTGATTGTTCCTGTAGCTAAGGCAGACAAAGTAGTTTCCTATCTATTTGTTGAGATTTCTATTTCTATCATCCATTTCTAGTCCAGTTGTTAATGCTCAGTGTAGTTGTTGGTTCATGCTTAATGCTTATGTTAATTTCTTTCTAGCATTTTATTTTTAGTACTGTTTCTTTTCTAGTTTAAGGATGATTGCAGTAGATTCCTGGTGCACATAGAGTGATAACCCATTTCAATTTTATGTCCCTAGGTTGACAATGAAATGCACCTTCATGATGAGTAAGATAGCTACTTAGTGTAGATGCCTAATCTCTAAGTTACAGCTCTCAAGGCTTAGTTATTGAACCATTAGCGGAGGCCAACACAAACTTCCTCCAATTGGTGCTTTTGCCTACACACTAAGGAGCACTAGCTCTAATACCAGTAATGAAATAGGGGTTCTCAACAACCCTCTTTTTTGAAAACAAACATTCAAACAACCTCAACAATGCATACAAATCAACAACAAAGTTTCATGACATTAATTGAAGTTTTCAACAAAACATCTTCTCATTATGAAAATTTGATTACACAATCATTTTCAGTCATCAAATGAATAATGGGTAGCAACATATGCTCCTTACATAATCTGAAATAAAACACAAAATTAACTACAAAAAAAAAAAAAACAATGTGCTCCATGAGCACCTCAAAATCTGCACCTTTCTCCTACAATCATTCACTCAAAACCCTTCCACCTTCAAAAATGGATCCTTCAATATTTAATGGCTGCCATCATCCTCTCAACTTGCAAAAAAATTCTTCCAAACCCCCTCAAATAATTCCACGCCAAGCTCTCCCTTTCTCCAAAACTTGCAGCCCCAAATGAATGTCAAAAGCATGCAACAAAAACCCTCTCCAAAAATCAAAAATCTGAATTTTTCCCTCCAATAAGAAAACCTACGACCCCATCCTCATAATGGGTTTTTTCCAAAAAGGAAAAATCAATAAATGATTTTTAGTTCCATTTTATAACTCCCACAAACCCAATGCCCAAGTTTGTTTTTTCTAATTTTTCCAAAAATGCCACTACACCTCCACTATCTCCACTTGCTAAATTGCATAAAAAAATCATTTTTATTTAATTAAATATAATTATTCTCAATTTAATAAAATTATCCTCCTAACATGAAATGCAAATAAAAATTTCAAATTTGAAATTTTCTTGGTTGATGCAAGATTGCTAGCAACTATGGACGCTCCTACATCACAGGTTCAATTCAAACTCTATTCCCAACCTTTCGCCCAAGTCATGGGCTTGCAACTTTATAGCATTACATGCATTTTTCAGTTCAAAATGTCACCTTAACATGGCTATTTTAATAGCTTTTACAAATGCAAATTACTCAACCACTTTCATGGAAGTCATAACATTCATTATATGCATAATGTGGTGCCAGTCAATGGCAACCCTTTAATGGTTTGCAACAGCCATTCAAATTGCTTTAAGCATTACCTTCACATGGCATAACTACCATTGAATATGGCTATCAATTATATTAACTTTAATAATATATATTATATTATATACACAATAATATATATATATATTCCATTTGAATGCTTGTATATATATTATGTATATACACATGATTATATGTAGATATTATTATCTACATATATTCATAACTACATAAATACATATATATGTGGCATTGTCTATGTGGCATTGTATATATATATATATATATATATATATATATATTGTAGACACTAAAAAATGTCCCTAATATACAAGCAATATTTTCATACTAATTTCCATCTTCCATACATAATTAAATAATTTTTATTATTTAATTATTTCCTAATGTCATTCTTCAGACTAAATAATTTTAATTATTATTGTTAGTAAAAGAGGGAGCACAAAATATTATAAAAAAAATGAAGCTCTGCAACGGTCATGGAGGTTTGCAACGGTCGGAAAGAGGATGGCATGGGGACAGGGGGGATGAGGGACCCAAGGTGAATAGAGCAGGGAATCTCGACCATGTTTGGAGGAAGGATCGATGGGCCCGACCTCAGTCCATGGTTTCGAAGGGTCGCTTTCAGGAGGGACCAAGTCACGGGCAATCTGCAGGCCTCAAAAGGGGCAGGAACAGGCAAGGTCAGTACTGTAACGAAGCTTTTCGTAGACCTAGACAAAAACAGGAATCAAATATGGGTCAAACCGCTCCCCAGCGGATGGATAGACATGTCTCCAGAAAGTTCTCCAGTGCTAAGAATGGAAGAGGGGTAATGGAATGGAGGAGAAAATCGTCCCCGGCCAAGGAATGGGAGGAAGGAAGGGAAGAAAGGCCGAAGGGGGGAAAAGGAAACCTTGGCTCTTCAAGGTCCAAAGAATACGCAAGCGGCAGAACCAAAGTGGTAATCAGTTCCTCGAAAATACACAGAGAAATTTTGAGGTTAGAACAGTTAGGGATTTTCGGCAAATGGTTTGGAAAGTCTCTGAACTGGGAATATTTAGAGAAATGGTGGAAAGAGAGATGGGGTGCAGATTTGAAATTCAAAATGCTTCAAAATGAATTTTTTATGGTGGTATGCCCTACCAGAAACATCAAAGATTAGATTGTTCGGGGGGTTTGGGTTTTAGATGGCTGTGGTTTCTATTTAAGAAAATGGTCAGTGGACTTTGACCCATTAACATATGTGCTGGAAAGCCAACAAGATTGGTATAGTCTACCAAATCTTCCTCTGGAATATTGGGCTCCCTCTATTCTAGAGGAAATAGGAAATCAGTTGGGTACCTTTGTTTGTGCGGAGGAAAGAAAAATGGCCAGAAAAAATCAAGCTTATGTGCGCATATGTGTGGAAAACAAGGTTGAAAGAACAGTATGGAGTGAGATGGAGCTGATCTCGGACTACGGAACCAGGATCCAAAAATTAGAGAGGGATTCGTTTATGCATAACAACTTGGTTCGAACCCTGGCTTGCAGGGCAAGCAAGGAAGAAGCAGGGAAAGCGGCTTCGTTGGAAAACCCTACCCCCTCAGTGAATCTTCGAACCTCTGCTCGATCCCCTGTTGAAACCCTACCCTTGCCGATGGGTATCTTGGAGAAGCCACATTTTTCAGCAAATCGGAACTCTCCTGAAGCAAATAAACTATTGTCTAGTAACATGGAAGGCCTCTCTCCTAAGAGGGTGTCGAACCCTGTTTTGGATAAGGTGGCGATGCTTTGTCAGATCAAGAAACCCAAATGGGGAGGGAAGTGCAATTCGAGGAGCTTGAAGATAAAATAGCGGAAACACTAGAAATCATGGGGGATAGCTGTCTGAATGTTGAATTGGATTCCTTGATAGAAGTCGGGAAAGAATTAGTGGAGCTTGCAGAGGCGGCTAAACTGAAGAATGGTTCAATGGTGGACGGCCTTTGTATTGACGGGATAGAGGAAAATTGGGTGTCAGAAGTGCAAACAACATCAGAACTGTTAAGCCCCCAATTGGGAAAGAAAAGGAAGATCACAGAGGAATTACAGGAGGCAAAATCACGCCTAGGCATTCACAGACGTGATATTCTCAAATTAACACCAGACTGTGGGGATCAAAAAAAGCGGGGAAGAATCCCTAATCAAGAGAAGAGAAAACAGGATGGAGAAGCAACAGGTCAACAAAAAATTGATATAATGATTAAAGTAGGGAAGGGAGACACCCTTCCTGAACAGCAATGAAAATCCTAACCTGGAATGTTAGGGGTTTAAATGCCCCTAACAAGTGGAGCCTTATTAGGCGTCACATTGATGTTTGCCAAGCAGAAATATGTATGTTCCAAGAAACAAAATTAGGTGGTATTGCTTTGGAATCCTTTGGCAGGAAACTGAAGCTCTGGAAATGGGCGGGAGTGGAAGCGGAAGGGGCTTCCGGTGGTCTGATGATTCTCTGGAAACCACAATCAGTATTGGTCAAAGTGATGCATTTGAGTCGACATTGGCTGGTATGCAAGGTATGAAGCTTAATTTCAAATCTAAGCTTTAACTTAATAAATGTGTATGGACCTTTAATGTGTTTTCAGAAAAAATTAGTCTGGCTAGAATTGGATGGTATACTGCAAAACTTTCATCAGGAACCTAGTATTTTAGGGGGGGATTTTAACGCCATACTCAGGTTGGAAGATAAGAAAGGGGGTTTTGGTAAAGTCCTACAGTCTCAAAAGGACTTTTGTAGCTTTGTGGAGAGAAATTCTCTTTTTGAAATTCCTATAAGTAATGGAAATTTTACTTGGACGAACCGAAGAAAAGGGTTTGGTAGTATTGCGGAAAAATTAGACCGGTTTTTCTTTAAAGGAAATCTGAGCCTTTTTCCCTACTCATTAGACAGCAAAATAAACTCTGGCACGGGCTCTGATCATTTCCCTGTTCAGTTAATCTTCGAAGGGGATAAGGGCCCGCTCAGATGCCCATTTAAATTTGAAATGATGTGGTTTAACGATCCCCATGTGTTGTCATTACTGGAGCAGTGGTGGAATGAATGTCCAAGAGTGGGTTCAAGCCTCTTCAATGTGATCACAAAATTAAAATATCTCAAACAGTGTTTAAAACAATGGAACAAAGATTGTTTTAAAAACATCTTCACAGAGAAAGTGTAAACTGAGTCAGAGTTAGCCTCTTTAGCAGATGTAATTATGAAAAATGGCATGAATGATTCATGCTATTTGGAAGAAAAGGCTCTAAACAGCAAGCTTAATGATTTACTTATTAAGGAAGAATTTTTTTGGAGGCAAAAATCTAGAGAAGTTTGGTTAAAAGTAGGGGACAGAAACTCAAAAATTTTCCACAATTCCACAAAAGCAAGACGGGAATATAACAGAATCTCCTGCCTGAAAGTTGGGGATGGAAGTTTGATAGAAGATCTGGATGAGATTAAGACCTCTGCAGTTAATTACTTTCAAAATTTGCTTAATGATTGGGAAGGTTCAAATTGGAAGGATCAAAATACATTTTTGCAATTCATACCGAAACTGATAACACAAGAGCAATCAAATTCTTTGAATGCAAAATTTACAGAAGAGGAAGTGAAAAAGGCAGTTTTTGAGATGCAACCAGAGAAAGCGCCGGGTCCGGATGGATTTCCAGCTGGCTTCTTTCAGAAATGTTGGCATTTTCTGGGCAAGGAGGTATGGGAAGCTATAGAAGATTCGCGATGGCACAAAAGGGTGCTAAAAGAAGCAAACAATACTCTCTTGGCACTGATTCCGAAAAAAGAGAAGCCTGAATAGTGGGAAGATTTTCGTCCAATATCGCTATGTAATACAATCTACAAGATTTTAGCCAAAGCTGTTGCTAACAGATTAAAAAATATCCTCCCCTTTATTATTTCTGAGGAACAAACAGGCTTTGTCCCAGAACGGTCAATACTTGATGGAATCATCATAGCTCAAGAAGTTATTCATTCAATCCAAAAAATGAACAAGTCGGCTATGCTATTGAAATTAGACATCAGGAAAGCCTATGACAGAGTAAACTGGAGATTCCTCTTTAAAGTCATGGAAGCCTTTGGTTTTCAAAAGGGCTGGTTAGACTGGATTTTTGGCTGGATTGCTAGCCCGAGGTATTCTGTATTGGTAAATGGATCTCCGGAGGGGTTTTTCACTTCCTCTAGGGGACTGAGACAGGGGGACCCATTATCCCCCTTCTTATTCATAATTATGGCTGAGGCTTTGGGGAGGTCGATTGATAAGGCAAAGGAACAAGGCCGGGTTCTGGGTTTGCAAGTCACTAGTAGTCTTCCCAACATTTCACATCAGCAATTCGCGGATGACACAATGCTCTTTGGTGAAGCAACAACAAAGGAAGCGAAAAATTATAAAAAAGTGCTTGAAGAATACTCCAAGGCTTCAGGGCAAGAAGTAAGCAAAGCTAAATCTGAAGTTTTCTTCTTTAACACAACCTGTCCCAGCGAGGTTCAAATATTACGAATCCTCGGATTCAAAAAAGGACAGCTTCCATGTAAATTCTTAGGCCTTCCTTTGGACAAAGGCATTAAAAATGACAGTGCTTGGAGTTCAATGGTTACAAGATGCAAAGAAAAAATTTCTTCATGGAAGAACAGATGGCTTTCGTGGGCAGGTAGGCTTACCTTGTTGAAATCTGTATTGTCGGCACTCCCTATTTACATGTTGTCATGCCTGCAATTAACTAGTGGAGTGAGCAAAGAACTAAACAAGGTAATGAAAGACTTCTTTTGGAAAGGCAATTCAGACCAAAAAAAGATTCCTCTTATAAAATGGCAGAAAGTGTGTGAGAAGCGTGAAAATGATGGGACAGGTTTGAGAGTTGTTTCAAAGCAAAATAAGGCTTTAGGGGCGAAGTTGGCTTGGATCATCTATTCCAAACCTAATCTAAAATGGGTAAAGATCATCAGAGCAAAATATCTGGTCCTCGATCCAAATTATTTCCTAACTGCAAAAACCCTCCCTTCTGGATCCCGGATTTGGAACTTCATCAACAATTCCAGAGACCTGATCTCGGATTTTCTCACGTGGGAGGTGAAGGATGGTCAAGGAGCATTATTCTGGGAGGATTCGTGGGAAGGCCATTTTGCATTAGCAAGGGTTCCTGAATTTTCCAAAATAATGGAAAAGACTAAACAGTTATGGGGCACAAAAGTTAGGGATTACATAGACTTCGCGGATAATGCGAAGGAAGGAATTCTGAAATGGAAATCGGTGAGATCACTGAATCTGGGAGATCAAGAGACAAAGTTTTTTGAACAGGAACTAGCAAAACGCAGAATATGGGTCAGATCGGGAGAAGACAGATTGAGATGGGATGCTGCTCCAAACGGAATCTACACGACCAAGGCTGGTTATAATGTGTTATCAGTCTCTTTAGAATCAAAATCAGAATTACCCCGCAACCTGTGTTGGAATAAGGCATGTTTACCGAAAGCAGGGATCTTCACTTGGGCGGCCGCGCAGGGCAGAATACTCACAGGCGACAGATTTTTAAAATTGGGTTATCACGGCCCAACCAGATGCCCGTTATGTCATATGGCAGAGGAGACTGTGAACCATTTATTATTGAATTGCTCTTATACTCAACAGATGTGGAGCTGGTTATGCTCTAAATTAAGTTGGTACTCTGCTCTTCCGGGCACTCTTTTGGACTGTTTGAAATCTTGGCCAAGTCATGATCAGCCTTACATCTTTGGAGACCTTTGGAAAATGTCTCCTTCAATCCTTTTGTGGGAAGTATGGAAGGAAAGAAATAGGCGCATTTTTCAGGACAAAGAGATGTCTATTCCACGGTTACAATGCAAGATCGAGACTTGCATTATAGAACTCTTCAATGCTCAGGTGCAGGAAAAAACAAGAAATTTTAATTTTACCAAATGGGATGCTTGGATCTCGAAACAATGGTTTGGCATCAAATCCCCTCCATTGGAATGTTCAGGAAAAGCTGCCTCAGCGGAACAACGAAAAAAAACAAAGTGGATCCCTCCTGAACTGGGGTGGGTCAAATTAAACTTTGATGGCGCTTCTAAAGGGAACCCGGGGCCGTCGGGTGCAGGTTGCATAATAAGGTCTAGCACTGGTTCGATTTTGGAAAAATTAGCTCAGCCTCTGATAGATGGCACGAATAATGCTGCAGAATTCCAAGCTCTGCTCCTGGGTCTCAAACTAAGCAAAGAACTAGGCATTCAAAACCTGGTTATTGAAGGAGATTCAACAATTGTCATAAATGCCCTAAGGACAAGGCAGATTCACAATTGGAAATTGGGAGTTTTTTTGGAAGCGGCTTTGGAATAGCTAAACAACTTTGAGCAAGTCATGTTGAACCACACTCTCAGGGAAGGCAACTCAGAAGCAGATCAGTTGTCTAATCAGGGTGTATTCGGGCCTGGCTTCAAAGAATGTCCAAAGATGTGATTCATTGTGGGCGGATGGGTGGGCTCCCTCCTCGCCCCCCACACAGACAATGGATGTCTAAGTGGCCGTGTGGTGGGGTGTGAGATGGACGAGTGGCATTCGGGTCGGGCGTTGGTAGTCACACCAACCTACCAAATTTAGCGGTATGCGAATGGCAATGGAAGGATTAATCGGCCGCCTTTTTGCTCGGACAAATTGAAGGGAGTCTAGTGGAATGATGGGCTCAATTATCACGACGTCGGCTGGGGGACACGTAGCGCACGGCCTACCTTATTCTATGCGCGGACGTGCCGAGTGGTAAGCACCATAAATTGCATTGATCACAGGTTTGCGGGGGAGGAATTTCCTTTCATGCGAAGGACAGATTTGCAAAGCCCTTAATCTGTATCCGTATACGATGACTGACGGTTCATTATTGAGGTTTCATGTTAAATTTAGGAAGCCCATTCCTAAATTTAGGTTCGGCTCCCTGGTTTTTGCTTTTATGTTTTTGTTGCAGGGTGCTACGGGCGCATCTTCGGCAATGGCGAGGGTATCGAAATCAAAGTTCACCATTATCATATCGGCGGAAGGTCTTGAATCCTTCGGGGTCGACACCCCTGTTTCTTTAGTGGCAACGGAAAGGCAAATTGCCTTTCGGGAGGTAACGGACCAGCGCCTCAAACGAATCTTGCTCGAAGATGATCCGGTGACGGTTGCGGCAGTGAAAATGGTCCTTGGAAAGGAACATTTAGAAAGGAAAGAATTTGCAAGGGACAATGCCCAAATATCTTCCAGGTTTCTTGCTTCGCTCTTGGATATTGCTACCCCGAAGTCAATGGCTAAGGAGTTGTTGGTGCGACTGTTTCGGAAGGACTTGCTCGGGGGCGTCGACACTACTCTGAAGGCGGCTCTCTTGGGCAAGGGCATACCACGCCCTGCGGACTTGGCCACTATGTGGGACTCGGATGACGCTATCAAGATATATCCTTTTCTGTTGGATCTCAAAGGCTCCGAATTGTCCCGGCATCGCTTGCAGACGTGGCAGTGGAGTTCTTGAAGAAAAGAGTGAAGATAGTGCCAGTGGAGGGAACGGACTGGGTGGAAGGTTTTATTTGTTTTGCAGATGTTAATGGCTTCTAGTGATTAAGTGGGGTACGGTTGTTTATCTGGTTTCTTGTTAGTTTTCGCCTTGTTACTCGCTGTATCTACGCAATGGAGTTAAGTTTTTGTAAGTTTGCTGAAAATTGTCTCTGTTTTCATCTTCTGTTCGACGCTTCCAATATGGAACTGGGTTGTTATCCACCATGTCAGTTTTTGAATGTTTGAAGGTCATTAATGTAACATTCCTGCATAGCAGACGCCTGTAAACTTTTATTATTATATATATATAAAATCAACACCTTACGTATCAAAAAAAAAAAAATAATTCTTAATTATTTAATTAATTCACTTTGTCCTTATTCCTCTCTTGGTTAATTTAAATAAATGTTAATTTGATTTAAATTGTGCCACTAATTATCCTTTTTAACTCTATAATTAAGTAAATTCTTATTTATTTAATTATTCATTTCCATTTTCCTCTATAATTAAATAATTATTTTTAATTATTTAATTATTCATTAGCTTTTTCCCTCCATAATTAAATAAATTTTATTTAATCAATTATTTATCATTTTCTTATCTCCATAATTAAATAATTTTTTTCTAATTATTTATCATTTTCCTCCATGTTTTATTAAACAATTATTTTTAATTATTTAGTATTTCATGCTCCACCTTTCTTTTGTAATTAAATAATTATTTATGGATCAAAAAATGGAGCATAATTTCAAAGAGGCCCAAAAATTTGTAGAGCGAAAGGGTGTTTCAATGCAAACAAAATCGAAGAGCGGGGTAGATGGATGTGCTACGGCTAGGGTGGCAAAGCCTTCAGGAAAGGCTCCAAGCCAAGAGTAGCTCCAAACGATAGATTTGACCGAAGAAGTAGCAGGGGAAGCTATGATGCTAGAAGAGTTGGCAGTAATTGCCAAGGTGGTAGGGCCGAGATATGATAGGTGCAAGATCATATCATGGATTAAGGACAATTGGAAGGAGACCAAAATAATCAAATACATGTTAAAAGGGTTCTTCATCATGGTCTTCAGACCTAAGGAGGCTCAGGAGGAAATGTTGGAGCATGGGATCTAGAAAATGGATGGCTCCCTTATATATCTGCAAAAATGGAACCCTAACTTTGATGCAATGAAACACGATCCATATGAGAAACTTGTGTGGATCCGCCTCTACAACCTCCCTCTGGAATACTGGGCAGAGGCGAGCCTTGTGAAGATCAAACAGTCTTTGGGGACGCTTGTAAATGTTGGTATTGGCATTATTGATGAGGACTCCTATCTCTATGTGCGGCTTCAAATTGCAGTTATTAGGTGCATCCCGAGTGAATTCATATTGTGCATCGGAGTGAAGCAATGGATTCATCCAGTGGAGGTGGAGGAAGAAACATATTTTTGCACCAAATGCAGGAGAAGATACCATAATGTGGATGGTTTCCAAAGGAAAAAGAAATCAAAGATGGAGTGGCATCCGAAGATCAGGTCAGCTTCCCCTATTTTGGCCAATGTTCCTACTTCTAGAGTGTGCTTGGGGGTGCCTCCCCAAGCCTCAGTCCTCCAATCAAAATCAAATGTTGGTGAGGGGATAGCTTTGGTGGTGGGGGCTTGGAGTTTGGTTTAGGATTCAACTGGCTTGGCCTCAGATAGGTTGGTTGTGGTCCCCGCCTCCCTAGACTCACTCTTTGGGTTAGTTTAGGTGAATGTTGAAGGATTCTCTTCTTATGGGGATGACGATTGCGATGAGGAAGATTTTTTGGACATAATTGACTCCCAGAGTATTAGCCAATTGGCAGCACAGTTACTTGGCAAAGAAAAACAAAGTAGGGGCCGTATTTCTTTCAAACAAAAGAGGGAGGAAGAGGCGAAGGAGAGGGGATATAAGAGCATCAGGGACTTTTTTCACATCCAACAAAGCAAAGGCCTCCCTTGGACAGCCATGAAGATCCTAACTTGGAACGGCCCATAAAAATTGACGCTCAATTAAGTGTCACCTTGAGTGAACAAAAGCGAACATCATCATGTTACAAGAGACAAATATTTCTTTTGTAAAAGGAAAAAAATTCCTAAAATCCTGTAAGTTTTGGAAAGGTTTTTCAGTGATTCTGAAGGATCCACCGGGGGGTTGGGGTACTCTAGTCTGATAATAGTGTAGAGGTGAGGCTTGGATCTCCAATCAAAATTGGTTGTTGTTATGGGTGCAGTGTAGGCTGGTAGACTTGGCATTTTCGTTGGTGAATGTCTATGGTCCATGTAGAACAAAGGATAAGGTCTGGGTGTGGAATGAGATTAGGACGGCTCTAGATCCAATGGGAAGTAACAAATTGATTATGGGAGGTGACTTAAATTTCATTTTGTATTTGAAGGAGAAGAGTGGGGGCCTACAGAAAATAAACCAGGCAATCCTAGATTTCAAATATTTTGTTTCCCTGTTGGGGTTGGTCGACTATGTACTGAAGAATGGCATGTACACCTAGACTAATTGGTGTGTTGGCTTCAGGAATATCTCTAAGTGATTGGACCACTTTTTGGTTGGCTCTGGGTGGTTGGAAAAAGAGCTTGTCAGTGAATCAAGTATCTTGCCAATTGCGGTGTTGGATCACTACCCGATGCTTCTCAACCTGAACCTGAGTGAAAAGCCAGCAAAGTGCTATTTCAAATTTGAATTTATGTGGTGGTGTGATGCAAATTTAATCAACTTGCTAAAGTCTAGTGGATGGAAATCAATGCTCGTGGTGGGACATCCAACTTTAGGTTAGTGAAGAAGATTGGTTTCATCAAAGAAAAGCTAAGAATTTGGAACAAAGAGTGCTTTGGGGACATTTTCACAGAGAAGATCAAGGTTGAGAAAAATATTGACATGCTCAATGAGCATATTATAAGGTTCAGGATGATGAATGACGAGTATGTTCATGAGAAAGGCTTGAAGGAAAGGCATGTCGAGCTACTGGAAAGGGAGGAATTATATTGGTGAGATAAGGCGCGTCAAGCTTGGCTCAAGAAAGGCAACTCAAATACAAAATATGTCCATGCAACCACTCGTGCCAAAAGAGCATAGAACAAGATAGAAAATATACGGTTGGTGGATGGATCAATAGTATTGGATCGAGCAGGGATGGAGGTTGTAGAGGTTGACTACTTTGAAACCTTGTTGGTTGCTTTGTCAGACTCAAAACTCTTTAATATGGCTTTTTTGGATCACATCCTGAAGCTGGTAAGTGACGTAGACAATAGGATGCTAATGGAGCCATTCTCGATGGAAGAAATTTGGCTCACTACCTTTGGTCTAAACCTAGATAAAGCTTCAGGACCAAACAGTCTGCCTACGAAATTCTATCAAAAATGTTGAGGATTTATGGCCAATGATGTCTAGGAATTCGATGAATATTTCAGGAAGAGCAGGAGGTTTGTGAGGGACATCAACAATACGGTAATCACTTTGATACCAAAGAAGCAAGTGTGCACCTCTTATGTTGACTTTTAGCCCATATCTCTATGCAACTCTATCTATAAAATTATGGTGAAAGCTCTAGCAAACGGGTTGAATTTGGTGCTAGGTAAGCTTATTTTAGACGAACAAAATGGCTTCACCCCAGGAAGGGAGATAATGGACTACATCATTACTGTGGTAGAGACGATTGACACTATCTCTGCCAAAAATTTGAAAGGGATGTTAATAAAATTGGATGTTAGTAAAGCCTACAATCGGGTAAAATGGAGCTTCTTGTTGGAGTAGGGTGGGAGATGATGTGTTTAAGGAAGATGGAAGGAGGGGCTGGCCTGTGAAACATGGAGTTGGTCAATTGTGTGTTGGGAGAAAAGATATGTTGGAAGTTGCTTAAGTAGCCAAGAAAACAATGGTGTAGAATCATCCAGAGTAAATATTTAGAATATGATAGCCCAAAGCATATTATCACTCAGTGAAAAGAGGTGACGGCTCAACAATTTGGAAATTCATTTGGGACTATAGGCCCATTATCACCAAGCATATCTCTTGAAATATAGGAGACGGTCGCTCAACTTCTTTTTGGAGGGACTTCTAGGAGGGTTACGCCTCTCTATCAAAAGAGCTGGGGGAGGCTGACTGGATTGATGAGGCGGAAAGGAGTTTTGGTGAAAAAGTAGTGGATTATGTAATATCCAACTCAGATGTGGGTGGTGGCTAGTTTGGTTGGTAGAACCTTGCTTGTGAGATAATTTTGTTAGAAGGGCATCATCATCTTCACGAGGATCTTGGGAAGCAGAGGATAAGGTTGTCAGATGAAGAAGATAATCTTATTTGGTGTGCCACCACATCTAGTGTATACTCAGTAAAGTTGGCCTATGAGGTTCAAAATGTTTCCAAGGATAGCGTCGATTGGCCTTCGGTCCTCTGTTGGAACTCTAATATTTTTCCCAACGCTAGTACCTTCCTATGGACTACTCTTCATAAGAGAATCTTAACTGGTGATAGGCTAGGCAAGTACGAGATTCAAGGGTCATCAATATGTTTACTATGCAAAAGGATGGGGATTCGACCGATCACCTTTTGCTGACATGCCCATTTGCCTCGCAGTGTTGGGACTGGTTGCAGGAGTTCTTGGACTAGCACTCCCTGTGCCAATCTAATCTTTTCTCCTTTATATCAAGTTGGCCCAATGGCAATCAAAAATTCGTGGGGAGACATTTGGTTGGTGGCATCATCCATGGTGGTGTGGCATTTATGGAAGGAATGAAATAGGTGAATTTTAAAGGATCAATCCCATGAGGCTGAGGTGGTGGTGAGGAGAATCGAAGCAATCATTTGCGAAGTTACCAAATCCAAGTGCAAGCCCAACTCGGGCATGATCTTTTCGAGGTGGGATATCGATATCCAAAAAAGTGGGTTTCATTAAAACCTCCAAACTTTGATTTCTCCAGGGCCCCCAAAAGGAAAAAGGAAGTGAAGTGGCTCCTCCCCATGCCAAGAATATATAAACTAAATTTTGACGGGGCTGCCAAGGGAAACCTCGAACTTGCTGGGGCAAGGTGCTTAATCAAGAACAATAAAGGCAATTGTGTATGGGAATTAGCTAGGAAACTTGGGGTGGCATCCAACAATGAGGCTGAGATGGAGGCACTACCCGCGAGTCTCAATCTTTGCTTGGAAAAAGGGATAACATTTGTAGAGATTGAAGGGGATTCAAAAATTTGTGTTAACGTGGTGAGGAGAAACAAAGGTACAAAATTAGAAGTTGGATTGGTGGCTCAAGCATATTTGGCAGTGCTTGGATAGGCTATATTTCTTCTTGATTTCCCACATCTACCGAGCTGCCAATGGGGTAGCTGATGCACTAGCTAATGTGGGGGTCTCTTTGGATAGTCATGAGGAAATTTTTGAGGCGGGTATTTTTCCATAGGAAGCGAATGGAATTGTCACTATCAAGCAGAGGTTTAGGTGTGACAACACTTTTGATGGATGTTAGTCACATCCGTAGTAATGCCCGTGGTATTTGGAGATCCTCTTTGAGCTTCTTACTGCCTCCTTAATCATTCGATGACTATGTCTTTCTCTAGGGTGATGGCCTCCCAGTGCATGGATGTTGGCGTGGAGGGTTAAATTTGCCTCAACTACTATTGGGAGTCTTGATCAATCTAGTCTTCTAAACATCGAACGTTGTGTGGAATCCTCATTGGATTCACCTAGGTACGATCTTTCTTCAAAGCAATCTTTAAATTTCTAGGGGAGGACTCCACTCACAACCAAGGAATATATGGTTTTCCACTTTAATGTGACTTGCAGGTGCCTGGGTAGGGAGGGCGCGAGAGAGAAAATCAATGAGAAGCTTTGGTTTCTCTTACCTAAGGTGCGGGACAGGGAGATAGATGTGATTTGGAAGGTTATTGGCAACAAGTTTTGGAGAAATCCTCACACCCATGATGAGCTGATCCTAAAGTGTTTCTTCACCATGTATGTTCAAGTGTTGGGTGTTGGCCTTTAGGGTGTTCGGGCCACCATGAGATATGGGCATGAAGAGACGTATTTGCTAGTCTATGATGCCATCGACCAAGTACCAGTGGATCTAGATGATGGACTAGCATTGGGTATTCTCAGCCTCAACTAGGACAAAAAGAAGCAAAAGCTTCATAAGGTATGGAAGCTTTTCAAAAAAGGAGTAGAGCAAAACAACAACATTAGCTCTTTCATGCAGTTCATTGACGCCAACCAAGGCTTAATTGACAAAAATGTAATTGCTAGGCTAGTTGATGTGGCAGATGACATAGGCTATCTGTATAATTCATGTTGTACGGATTTGTATCTTTTTGTTCAGATTAATAGAGGGAGCTACCCCCTTTGGTAGCACTTACCTAAAAAATATATATATATATATATATTTTTAATTATTTAATTTTTCATTTTCCCTCCCTTAAATTAAATCATTGTTATCATTATTTAATTTAGTTCTTCTTATCCAAGCCCTAAATCTCAACTAACTTGAGTTTTGGTCCATCCTTCCTATAGACATCCAAATTTGGAAACTTTCATTTGTCCAAATTTATCCTTTTTCGTCTAAACATCCTCTTATTTGCATTAATTAAGTAATATCGCTATTATTTAATTAATCCCTTCTAAAGTTCTTCTAAATCCCTAAGGTATTCAAGTAATAATTAAATACCTTACCCTCTTTAATCCCCCTTTCATCAAATGAATTAAATAAATATGACATTTATTTCATTCCTCACATGTCACATCACTTTCACTTAATCTCAATCAATCTCCTAATCTCTTCATTAGGGATGTGCACATGCCTAATCTTTGATTAAGATGTGTCACATCCTCCAAATTTTGAAATTTGGCTTCTAATCCTCATTAACCCCTAATTATCCTCTAATTACTGATTAGTTAAGCCTAATCAGCACCTTGGTCAACTCTCCCCATCCCCCAAGGAATTTTTAATTCATTTTTATTCACCCAAGGCTCCTCTCTTCCCCATGTTAATTCTTAATTCACTTTTATTCCTCTAATGAATCTTCTCTTCCCCATACAAATTCTAGAACTTTTGACTTGTCACATCACATGTGCCAAAGTCTTCTAGAATCTTTGACTTGTCACATCAAGTCACATGTGGGTAAGTACTTGCCTTATTAGGCACCTTGTCTTATCCAAGGTACTTTTCACCTCTCCCTTTAACACCTTGTCTTATCCACAAGATTCCCCGATCATTTGAATTTTAAATTCACTTTTTATTCACCCAAGATTCTCCTCTTCCCCATGTGATCATTGAGAGGTCACATCATCCTTTTCCAAGGTACATGTCCTTCTTCCACATCATATTTCCTTCTTCCACCTCACCTACACCTCATCACATCCTTGGCCACTTCACCTTCCACATGTCAAGATGTGAGGGCTTGTGAATCCTCAACTTGCCATAGCCCTTCATCTTGGCCATGGTGGCTCAATCTTGACCATTGAATTCTCTATAGAATTCAATTACCTCTATAAATACCCCCTCTTCTAATGCATTTAGAATACTTAGTCATTTTTGCGCCCACATGCTCTCAATTTTCCAATCCAAGCCATAAGATCATCACTAGCATTAACATCTTAGTTCAATTGCATTGTTTCCATTGTATCTTCATCAAGCTTCCATTATCTTGCATCCACCCCTTCATTTTACAACCATCCAAGGACCACACATCTTCAACAATATCAAGGGCCAACCAAGGAGCTGCACAAAAAGGTATAATATTCATCTCCTTTTATCTTTCCTTTTGTGGTTTATTCCTTAGGCTAATCGTTTGAAGTGATTCTTGTGTTTTCCTTCTTGCTTTTTAGTTATTTTGCACACTTAGAATAGGGTAAAACACTAGGCTCGCATTTCCCATCCTTATCTTTTTTCTTCTCAATTAACCTCATCCATCGATTTCCATACCTCATCACTTGATCTGTACCCTTCATTTGAATTGGGATTTCTATAAAATCAAGCCATGACCTTCATTTCAACCCTAACCATAATCTTTGAAGTTTTGCTATCTTGAGATCTAGCTATCCTGCATCAACATCAAGCTTATCAAATATATTGTATACTACAAATTTGAGAACAAACAAAGAAAAATAGAGAAGAGTAGTGAAAATGAATCAACTTTGGCATAGAGATTGAGTATTATTGCTTTATTATTTGGATTTCTATTGTCATTTGTCCTTCATTGTTAGATTACGATCTTTATTAGGTTGAATTAGATAGTTTTGTGGTTTCTATCATTAATTCATGCTCATTCTTGAATTCTACCCTAATCTACATTTGGTGAACCTGACATGAACTAATTGGATTTTTTTAATTTTTTGAGAAATTTGACTTTCAAGAGTGCAACACAATCGTTCTATGCAGTGTTGTAATTGATCCTTCAAACATCACAATCATTGTATGGTGTGACTCATGTGAGGTCTTCTGTACTGTATCTATCACACAGAATGACGCATCTAACTGCTATCTTGCAAAAGTCAAAATCATTCAAACATTATTGTTTTAGATCATTTTATTGGTTGTTGGTTATTATTCTAGCATTCTAATAGTCTGCTTACATCATTTATATCCCTTTGTTTTTGTAGTTATAGGTTTTTGTGTCATAATCATGCTTTGGAATGATGCAATTGTTTAATAGTACGCCACAGTCACCATTCCTTACATTGCAGTCATCATTTCATAAGCCACATCTGTTGAATTCTACAACACATTATAGCACCGCATTCGAGCCTCTATGCACTACATCTGACTGTCATAGCAAAAAGAGGGTATAAATATGAGATTTTTGTTTTTTGTTTTTTTCACATTCATTAAGGAAGAGGTTTTTTGTTACTAATATCTGATTTCTAGCTTGTGGAAATCGTTGGGAGAAGACCTTTTGATCTAAACTAATAATCCAATTTTTTGCATGGTTTCATTGTGTGTTTGTGATTTCTAAATTAGGAACTTTTGGAATTGGTGTTTAAAAAGAACAAGTGTCTTTTGTGTTTTTTTTACTTGCATGCATGTGTTATTACCGAAGGTGTGTTTAGCTAAATTATCCTCCCCCCTTGAGATACATGTGATTCCTAGGTGATTAGAAAGAGCATTGCACAAGCCTTCCATTTTTATTTTTGAGTAGGGTGGGCCTACCAATGGATTTTTTCCCCTAAGAATGACCCCTAGCGTATATACCTCCAGTATGCTATATAAAAGTGAAAAAAACTAAAAGGTGAGCATAATCCATTTGAGCCCTAGTGGGGTGGGCCTTAATACCATGGGTGATTCCACACAGGGGGTTAGAGATTTGTTCTTTCATCTTTGTTAGGTCATGGTGTTCTTTAGAGATCACACGGGAGTAAGAACCATTATTTTTATAAATCTAAGACCTATTTTGGTCGTCCACTATTGTTGGTGCCTTGTGATAACATCGTCATGAGAAGTTACCACGTTTGATGCTTGGTTGAGGTGGCATGTTCCTTGTTTGGATTTCATCCTTTCAAGGTGAGAGGTGTTAAGGTGGTACATGACCTTGGCAAACTCTAGCTTCAACCACTCCTCATACTCGGATTTAAAAATCACCCAAAAAGTGAGATAAGCCCACTTTAGTAGATAACCCTATTACTACTAGCTAGGTTGTGCTTTCTTATATTGTTTGTGAGCCAAGACCAAGTGAATTTTGTGGAACAAAACTTGCCAAATACTTACCTACCACAAAGTCAAAGAGTCAAAATCAGCCAAATCTATGTTCAAGTGTTTGATGTGTTTTATGATCAAATCTAGAAATTTCCAAAAATGAAAAACCACTTAGAAAAAATTAATTTTAGGCCAAAAATCAAAACACCGCAATTGTTAGTTAAAATGATGCATCTATCAGAAACCATAAGAAGCCAGAAACCTGCATTTTTTTGTATACCACGATTGACCGTTCATGTACCACAATGGACTGGCTCAACACCATATCTGTTAGAATCAAAAAATTTGGGGAAATATATGTACATCCAACTTCCATTTTCCTTACAGATAGTGATTGTACACTCAAATCTGATACTTGTTTAGGTTTATTCATTCCATTCATTGCATTACATCATTTACCTTAGGTTAGCTTGCATAGTCCTAGTTTGCACACACCATATCATACCTCATTTCATCATCATCTTTGAGTCTTAAGATTAGGACGCTTATCACACTATTGAGCATATCATAGTTTCATATTTAGGTGTCTTGACCTTATCATATTCCATTTATATTATCCTTAGGTTGAGTCTACAACTCATGTATCTAGTTTAGGCTCACCTTTTATCCAATCATCATCATCATCATCATTTTGGTTCTTATCCTCTTGAGGTCTTGACATTTAGAGTTGTTACTTTGGTTCATCATAGTTTTCTTACCATCCCTTTTTAATGTTCAAAATTGCATATCCAAATCCAAGCATAGTCATAGTTTTAGTTCCATTACCATCTTACATCCCACTTAAGCATAAGCATAGTCATAGAACCTCATTATCACTATGCAGACCAAATATAGTCATAGTTACATTCTCATCTTGCATTCTTATATTCCAAAAATTCCCAAAAACATAGAATAGTGTGATTATCACCTTCCATTTCCTTAGTTTTCATCTTCATCCTTAGTTGTATTCATTCTAAAAAGTATCAAAATCCAAAAGTCACAAGTCTTATATGGTCTTCACTAGGCCACAAAGGAAATGAAAAGACATGGATTCCTCATATGATCCCAATTTTAATCCAAATAGCACCATGAACTTTGGGTCATCCTCAAACCAACCTCAAACATCACAAGATTAAATTCCAAATCCATTTTCCAATCTTACGTTGAATGAGGTTAACCAAATCCTAACTCCTGAAGAGATTGACCAAGCTTCCCTATATCCTAAGATAGTGTGTATCATAGAAGAGATGGTCCAAGCAGATCCTAATAAATACTTTCTAGCACTTTCTCAAAATGGTACCAAGCTTCCCTTTGGTTTTGACACTACCACAACTATAGAGGGAACAACACAAATACAAACTCAAGGTCAAGATCATAACACATTTTCACGATGTCATCCTTCCTCACAACAAACGTACACTAGTATGCCTCTTGGGAGAACTACACATAATGTGACAACTAGACACATTCCCCCTACTCCAACATTTGGGACCAAAATAACACATGCAACATCTCAAGGACCAAGTCCCACATTTTCCAATCCATTTGGTTCATCCTCTAGCACCATGGGTATGACTTTTGTAAATCCATTTTCCACATCATCCACCCAAAATTCTGCACCATCAACCATCACAAACACAAATCTAAATCCAAACCCACAAAACAAGACAAGAAGGATTCATATTGCCACACCAAGATTGCAAACCCAAATGAATAATACTACAAACACAAACATGTCCTTTGGTTCAAACCTAAACACCAACCAACCTCCATCACAACAACATGTCAATCCAAACCTCAACTACATATTACAACACCGACATACCAATCAAACTCCACCACAACAGCCTACCAATACTAATACCAACACCATGTTTACATCCCACTTCCAACAAGGCAATAAAAATATTTCTCAACAAAACATCAACCCAAATCCAACATTTACATCCAACTCCCTAAACAAAAATCCATTATCATCACACAACTACCTCAACGCACTTGACAACAACATGAACCCTCTCATGCAAAGTCAACCAAACATTCCACCATCACCCATGGAAACTTTGATGCAACAAATGTAAGCAATTCAACAACAAATGTCAAACATGCAAGTGAGTGGGACAAAGAAAACATACTCAATGGAAGAACTATGTCCTTATCCCTTTGATCGAAGCATATACATGCCACCTTTCCCTCCACATTTTAATGTGCCAAACTTAAAAAAATACAAGGGAAAAGGGGATCTAGTAGAGCACGTGAGAGATTTTAATACTACTTGTATGGACATCACTTTTGAGCATACTTACTTAATGAGATTATTCCCACGTAGCCTATCAAGATAGGCTCTAGAGTAGTTCACACACTTACCACTTGGGATAAGAACATGGGGTGAACTAGCTAACAAGTTTATCACACACTTTTCCTATAACATTGAAAGTGACTTGACCCTTGTGAAATTATGCACAACCAAACAAAAATAAGGGGAGTCACTTCATTCTTTCAAAGATGGTGAAGTATGGCTAGCAAATGTCCTTGTCACATACCTAATAAACAATTGGTCCCTATCTTTGTTGAAAACCTCAACATGGAATTAATGCACCAACTTCAAATCCATTGTTGTAACACATTTGAGTATGTTATAGAAAAGGGGATCTCCATTCAGACATCTCTTTTTGCAAAATTATTGGTCAAGATCTTCAAAGAAAACCAAAACAATCCCAATGACAAAGGAAAATTTTGGTCAAGAAATAGAAATGTCACCAATGATGGAGGAGTTGGTGCTAAAATGGTTTGCAAGGTCCACCCCACCATTCATCTCAAAGGTCCTTCCAAATAAAATACTCCAACACCAAATCATGATTAAACTACAAATGCAATCCAAAACAACCAACAAAGTAGAGATCCTCCATGAGAAAACATGCCTAAATGAACATATACACCCCTAGGGGAACCCATTGAATCAGTCTTGAAGAAACTATTGCAATCAAATTCCATTCAACTACCAAATGTAAAACCCTATGAACCAACAATTTTCAAACCAACTTGGTGGAATGATAATGAATTTTGTGAGTACCATTGTACAAAGGGACATAAAACATCATCATGTTCGAGACTTAAAGACTTCATCCAAGACCTTGTTGAAGAATGTGACATATCAGTGGAAAATTCACAAAGAAATACAAATGTTGACCATACCATTTTCAATAATCCCCTACAAGACCATGGGAAAGGAAAGGCCCCTAGTTTAAGGAACAATACAAACAATAATGCCAATTGCACTAGCATCTCATATGAGTATTGTTTTTAAAATTTGATCCTTTGATGACAATGTCTCTACCATTACCATCAAAAAGAATCCAAAGTGTGATGTTACCCCCGAAGAGCTAAAGTGACCTCATGAGGGCCACTTCAAACCCACAACCAAAAAGTCATTATAACCTCCTAGACCATCTAGGAAAAACTCATATGCAAATATCCATTCTCGAGTTGCTTCGCATATCCCCTAAGCATAAAGTCATTTTGGACAAATATTTGTAAGACTTTCATTCCCACCAACCTAAATGTTAACAAATTTTAGGCCATGGTAGGATACTTAGCTACAACCCATCATGCTACATTTTTTGAGCAAGATCTTTCTACACAAAGACCAAATCATACTGACCCACTACACCTTGAGGTATACGCTAATAAAAGAAAATCAAACAAGTCTTGGTAGACGATAGAGAAAGTATGAATATATGCACCTTGAAATTGGTCATAACATTGGGATTCTCTAAAGCTTGTATAGATATGTGTGAGAAAATCATTATCAAGGCTTATTTTTTTTAAGATTAGAAGCAGATATCTAACAGTTAAATGCAGATTTGATCAATAAAATAGATAAATAAAACACAAACAAAATTATAGCAGAAACAAGACAACACAAAGAATTTAACATGGTTCTCCCAATTTGAGCTACATCCACAAAATTTTAGCCATCCAATGATTTTATTATCTAGTGCAAAACCTATTACAATCTTGTGAATAATTGCCTTTTTCTACATACTGTAACCCCCATCCCAACCCCTTATAACAAGCCTTTTAGAAGCTTCCAAAAATTAGGGTTTTAGAAGCATGATCATTTGCCACATACAAACAATCTCCCACTTGGAGACTGCTCAGGCTCCACACCAACACAATCTCCCACTTGAAGACTGATCCTAGATGACATTGTTGCACTTACAACTCCCACTGGAAATAAGTACCTTGGACCTTGCTACTCTGTTATACCTGAATTCAACCTTGAAGGCCAACCGAAGCTAAAGAGGAGCTCAGCTTCTCCCTTGTCACCACCTTCGTAAACATATCCGTTGGATTGGCATCTATATGGATCTTGTTCAGGTTGATCTATTTATCCTCCAACACTGACCGAATGAAATGATATCTCAACTGTATGTGTTTTGTTTTAGAGTGCAAGGCAGAATTCTTTGCAAGATGTATAGCACTCTGGCTGTCTATAAACAAGTAATTTTTAGCCTATTGTTTTCCCAACTCTTCCATGAAAATTTGCAACCATATCATCTCCTTTGCTACCTCTGTTGTAGCAACATACTCTACCTCCATGGTGGATAAAGCAACCACCTTTTGCAACCGAGAAATCCAACTCACTGTTGTCCCACCAACTGTAAAATACATAGTTTGTGGTTTTTCGCCTGGTATCTATATCCCCTACCAAATCTGAGTCAACATAACCTTTTAAAGCAATATTAGATCCCCCAAAATATAAACATTTACTGAATGTACCTCTCAAGTACCTGAGAATCCATTTTACTGCATTCCAATGCTCAACACTGGGATGACTCATATACTTGCTAACAACTCCTACATCATGTGCAATATATGGTCTTTTGCATACCATGGCATACATTAAACTATTGACAGCTGAAGCATATGGGATGTTGGACATTTTTTCTTTCTCCTCTTGTGTCTTTGGACACATATCCTTAGTCAACTTAACATGATTGGGAAAAGGTGTGCTAACAGCTTTTGCATTTTCCATATGAAATCTCTGCAACACCTTCTCAACATAATCAGCCTAAGATAAAAACAATTTTCTATTTTTCCTATCTCTTGTAATCTTCATACCAAGGATTTTCTTTGCTACCCCCAAATCCTTCATAGCAAATGAATTTGCTAACTGTTGTTTTAACTCCCTTATGTGATCCATGTTAGACCCCGCTACAAGCATATCATCAACATATAAACATAAGATAATGTAGCTATCATCATCTAACCTCTTAAAATATACACAATTGTCTGAATTACACCGACTATAGGCTTGCTCAGCCATAAAATTATCAAATTTAATATACCATTGTCGAGGTGCTTGCTTCAAGCCATATAGACTTTTCTTCAATCTGCACACAAGTTTCTCCTTACCTTTCACCTCAAACCCTTGTGGTTGTTCCATATATATTTCCTCTTCCAAATCACCATGGAGAAAATTTTCTTTAACATCAAGTTGTTCTAAATGCAAATCTTCAGTAGCCATAATACTTAAAACAGTACGAATAGAAGTCATTTTAACAACATGAGAAAATATTTCATCAAAATCAATACCCTTTTCTATGCAAATCCCTTTACAAATAATCTAGCTTTAAATATTTTCTTACCTCCATCCTCCTCTTTCATCCTATAAACCCATTTGTTTGGTAAAGCATTTTTACCTGTAGGAAACTTGCATAATTCCCAAGTCTGATTTTTCAGCAAGGAGTCCATTCCATGCTCCCACTGAACCTTGGTATCCACCTACATAGCTTCATCATAACATTTTGGCTCACTAGCATCAATTAATAAAATAGAATACAAAGAGGGAGAAAATCTTTCTGGAGGTCTACTTATCCTTGAAGATCATCTAACATTCACTAGAGTTTGTGGTATTTTTTGTTGATGTTGTTGTGGAGCATGAGGAACCACTGGAACATTATTGTTTAGTGTATCATCCAACACTACATAATCATTTTCTTTCTTCTCATGCTGCTATAACTGATCTTTGTGCAACACTTTCTCATTGAATATTACATTCCTACTTCTCACAATTTTTTGATTTTCAAAATCCCAAAGCCTATAACCAAATTCATCAATGCCATATCCAACAAATATACATTTATTTTATTTTTCATTAAGCTTGGTTCTATTTTCATAATCTACATGTGCAAATGCTTCACAACCAAAGGTCTTGAGAAAATAATAATTCACCTTCTTTCATGTCCATGCTTCCTTTGGAATACCACAACCCAAAGGATTAGAGGGAC
>VDFB02279269.1:0-18664 GCA_007258455.2 Sequoia sempervirens
TAGGTTCCTATTGTTATTTGCTTTATATATATGCATTTTAGAATAATGTCATGGCTGCCATTTGTACTCAGAAATTGTAGGAGTTGCATAAAGTTGTAATGCCAAGAGTCTTGGTCCTTTTATATCAGCATCGTATTAGACAATATATCACAATAAAGGAGTTATAAGTTGCAGGTCATATATTTCATGTATTGAGCAAGTTTATATCTTTCATGATCAGCATATTAGTATGCATGCCAAGTGTTTGACAAAATGTCAATTGTTTGTAGATGCACTTTCCTCATATAGTATTCATATGTTTGCATTTGAAAATCCAAAAAGAGAATTGCATTGTATTTAGTTCTTTGTTTAGACATTATAGAAGTCCTTTGAAAGCATTTAAATCATATTTGTCATCATTCCAAGCAAACAACAACAAACTGAAAATCAAAACAGCCAACAAAGACTTTGCACACCAATTGTTTGACAAAATTACAAAGGCAGCAAATTGAAGTGTTTGAGTCAGATTGGGTTAGGCTCATTACATTGGTATCAGAGCTTTGATCCTGCCATCCTAGGGGGTTAAAAGCTTTTCATGCAGCCACCAGTAGTTGGTCCACACAGATATTATACCCGCCAAATAGCAGGACAACAAAGAAATCAGATTGTCGATATACAACAGGTCACAATGGGAGACAAAGGAAATGGTAGTCCACCTAGAAATGGAGGAAGAAATGGGGGACATAATGAGGAATCAGAGGATTGTCAGGTTTTTAGATGCTTGGCAGCTAGGTAGGAACAGGTAGCAGTTGCTATTCAGGCACTTATGACACAGTTGCAACAAATGAACACTCAAGGAAGACAAAACCAGGTACTTGATGATAACAGGAGTGTGGTTGGAACACCTAGAGCTCAACGAGCACACTCTTGTACTGTAGAGAGGCCTACACGTCCTACTTTCTTGAGAAATGAAGGGGAAGAGGAAAATGTTGAAGAAGAGGTTGAGCCAACGTTTGCTGATAATCTTATGGCAGCAAACGATGAATGGGAATTGTTGACTCTGGAGGTTAGGGAGCACATCAACTTTGATAGGTTTTTAAGTCAAAGAAGGTAACACTACAGAGAAAGACAAAATCGGAGACCAAGAAATCTAAACAAGGAACTAAAGCAAGTCACCAACAAACTCACATTACCTACATTTGATGGAAGTGGAAAGAGTATAGCACAAGCTTGGGTTCACATGTTAGACACTTTCTTGAACCTATGTCCAATGGCAGAGGAGGATGCAATCAAGTATGCCACCTTACATTTGGAGGGAGCAGCTCATGATTGGTGGTACCAAGGGATGGTTACATTGCAGCATAATCGCATCACCTCTTATCAGGAGTTTGTTGACAGGTTGGTTGAACGTTTTGATAAGAAGGATCCCAAATCATATTTTAGAGACTTGGCTCAACTCAAGCAGATTAGGAGTTTGGAGACTTACATAGGTGACTTTTAGAGGTTATCAGTAATGGTTCCCAATATCTCAGAAAGAAGATTGGTCATGCTGTTCATTGAGGGCTTGTTGGAGCCAATGAGAGGATGGATAAAAGCCTTTGATCCCCCTTCAGTTTAGGAGGCTATGAAGAAGGCTAGGAGTATGGAGTTCGCAGCCCCAAAAAGCAAGAGCTCGCATAAGGATGTTCCTTCAACTAGCAATGAGACTCCTCAACAATCTGATAAGAAAAAGAAATCAGCAACCATGGTGGAGGAGTCACGTGAGGAGTTAAGGAAAAAGAAATTGTGCTATTGGTGCAAGGAACCATATAACAAGGATCATGATTTCCCTTTGAGACCTAAGGGAAAAGCAAATCGTATAATGTGGGTATTTAATGAGGACTCTGATTTCGAAAATGCGGATCAGCAAGCGGATACAGGGGATGATCCGAATGAGAAGGAATCTACTGATGGGAATTTGGCTCCTTTGGTATTCCTTGCTAATGTACAGGATGAGACTACATTCAAATTCAGAGGAATAGTTGAGGAACAGCGTTGAATTGCCATGCTTGACACGGGAGCAACACATAACTTTATTGATGAGGGTTTTGTGGCTAGATTTAGACTATAGGCCGAGGACTTTGATGGATTCAGGGTTTGAGTTGTTGATGGATATACCGTCACATGCACTAAACGGGTTAATAATCTCACTTTGTTGTTGAACGGTTATGAGTTACAAACTGATTTCTATATGGTTAACACGGGTAAGATGGACATAGTGTTGGGCATGAAATGGCTCCAGGACTTGAGAGAATTTACTCTCAACGTGTCTAAAATGGAAATGAAATTTGAGGTTGATGGTAGGAAATATGTGTTGAGGGGAATTGCAAATGGGAGCTTGCATTCTATCTCTTTTTGTGGGAGCATGGACAAGAAGAGAAAGGAGGTGGTTCAGGAGGAGCGTGAGATGATCTACAATCCATTGTTCAAGACAGATGCTACATGGACATATGATAATCCACTCTTTGAGTTGGATGTTGATCGCTCACTTGATTCCAGTCTTGAGTTGAGCATTGATTGTAGCGTTTGTGATCCTTCCAGTGCATTGGGATTGCAAATAGGGCTCACAGAGGAGATTTCTGAGGTGTACATGGTAAGGAGTGCGTACAACTTTACATTTGATCCTCATGTACATGATTTATTTCAGGTGCATAGTTCAGCGGCGCATGTGATGGACAATTTGTATGATAGCTTGCCTTGCGCAAAAATTGGAAGCAAATATGATCAGTCTTTTGAATTGCTTCCTTTTGAGATTCATACTCCTGTGACACTTGATGGTGAGAGTGAGTTGATTCAACAAGTTCAGTTAGTTGTGTTGGTGGTGTTATAGGAGCTGTTTGATGATAGCACAAACATTATACAGATCTTCCTTTGGGATCCAGGTGGGGGAGAGTTTTCCTTGTAGTTGTGAATTGCTTGGGGACAAGCAATTTCAAGGAGGGCGGACTGTAATGTCCCCATTTTTGCCTGATATTGGTTGTGGTTGATGGTTTCCTTGACTCAGTTGGATTGGGAGTAATAAGGGAGATAAATAATTAAATTAATTATTTGTAAGGTTATTAAATAAATAAATATTATAAAGTAACCTTATATTTAATTAATTTAATAAAGTGACTTAAATAAAATATTATATCATAAAGTCACTAAAAATAAAATAATATAATTTCTAGAAGCTTCTTGAAGTTGGATTGAAAAAGTATAAAGAGAGGGGTTAGCCAAGTTTCTAGGCATCCAGGACATTTGACATTTGACTTTGATATGCTTGTTGTGGAGGAGCCTTGGGGTTTCTGCAGACTACATTGGAGGTCTTTGGGTACGAAGTATCCCATTGATTTGCATAACTGAGGTAGTGAAACTATCTATTGAAGGGTTGCATTTGTTGGAGGAGATATCTCAGTCTTCTCACCATTGCAAAATTTGTGGCCAAAGGCGAATTTTGGAGGAGCTCGATTTAGAGTTGATTGAAGAGCATTTTGCTGATTGGAGACAACATTCTCATCTCATCTAAGGGATGATTTGGCACAATATAATATTCTGATATAATTTTCAGACAACATATCAGCTTGTGGGAGAGCCACGATTTTGTTCATGGAGGCCTTGGATTGCATCGATTTCCTTCTTGGGCTTGGGCGCACCATTCCTTGATGCCTAGCAATGATGTTTGGAGCTTGAAAGGGACGATAGGAGCTGCCATTTATTTTATTTATGCAAACTGAACCAGAACAGGGGCGGCATATAAGGTAGGTCGATTTCATCTTTTGGAGGAAGCTACTTCATCAACAAGGATTGTTATATTGTCTCCAGCTCATCTACAATATTATTGGGTTCCTATCTTTATTTGCTTCATATATATGCATTTTAGAAAAATGTCATAGCTGCCATTTGTACTTAGAAATTTTAAGAGTTGCATAAAGTGGTAATGCCAAGAGTCTTGCCCCTTTTATATCAGCATTGTATTAGACAATATATCACAGTAAAGGAGTTATAAGTTGTAGGTCATATATTTGTTGTATTGAGCAAGATTATATCTTTTATGATCAGCATATTAGTATATGCCAAATGTTTGACAAAATGTCAATTGGCTGTAGATGCACTTTCCTCATGTAGAATTCATATATTTGCATTTGAAAATCCATCAAGAGAATTGCATTGCATTTAGTTATTTGTTTAGACATCATAGAAGTCTTTTGAAAGCATTTAAATCATATTTGACATCATTCCAAGCAAACAACAACAAACTGAAAATCATAACAGCCAGCAAAGACTTTGCACACCAACTGTTTGACAAAATTACAAAGGCAGCAAATTGAAGTGTTTGAGTCAGATTGGGTTAGGCTCGTTACATACGATGCTTTGTCTTTCTGTTGTGCGTATGGTACTTGTTGATTGTACGACCAGCCTTGGTCCTTCCACGGGTTGTACAATGTCTTCTTGGTTTGATTGTACAATAAAGATAAATTTTCTTGGTTGCCCATTATGCCGTATATTGTAGACATTGGCAACTTGACATCGTACGTTCTGTTCTCTCCCAAACTGTACTGTGCATGTACATACTCTGAAAAATTTTCTTCACCACCATACAATGGACAATGCTTGCCTAGGCCATATGTTGTACTTTGTTTTTCCCTTTGCAAGTCGTACAATACGTCCTCTTTGCCATATGATGTTGCGTCGTTATTTTACATTCTTCTACAAAGTTGGATACCTTCGTTGCAACTTTCATCTTTTTCCAACCATGGACTGCATCTTGCACACATAAACTGTTCAACTTTCCAAAATCATTTTTTTATTAGTTGCTTTTCATTGAGAGTCGTAGCTTCAAGAAAATTACAAGTTGACGAAAATACCTCATAGTCCTCCATTTGCAGGTGAAGTAGACCACAAAGAGAATGTGTTTCATCGTTAAAAAATGACCATTACTCCAAAATTCTTTTGTCAGTTGGTTCCATTAGACCTTGATTCTCTGTTCATTCTTCTCTGGAGTATGTATGTGATGAATCTGAGGAGGTTGCTTCCTCATTGATTGCTTGGCTTTTGAAATCAATTATGTACTTGTGACTCATTTTTCTCAATGGAGATTGTATTCTTTTTCCAGTTGTGATCAACTTTGGTTACCACCAGCTAATCCCAACCTAAAAATGTGTTGTAGGCTTTCTTCCTTAATGAAATGACCACAAAGTTCAACAAAAATGTTTGAGTTCCAATAATTACCTTTTCTCCCATTAATGCTCCAAGTACCTTAATACCTTGTTGATTTGCACCCACTAGTTGAAAAGTTGGCGGCCAAATGGTCGGCTTGTTGAGACTCCTCCAAGTGTCTTCTAGAAGTACATTCATGCCCGACACACCATCAACAATTGTATTAGTGAGATTCCTTCCAAGGATCTCCATATTCACCACCGTTGGTTTCTTTATTGTGTTAATTGTTAGTAACATTGGATGAATCATTTGGTTGCCCAATAGTAGAGGTTAAGTTATTGGTTCTTCATTCTCACTAGATTCCAATTGGGCCGTAGCATACATTGTCTCATTCTCCCCCGATACAATAGCATTTCGAAGTTCAAGAATAATTTGTAATAAATCCACTACTTTAACTGGTATAGTAGCTTGAAGTAATTGTTGTGCAATATTTTTCTCAGATTGTAATTGATTTGTTACCGTACTTGCATTTACATTCGAGTGGCATCGTTTGTTGTCTGTAGTATTCTCCACTTTGGCCCTTGCTTCACGAAGCCTTTCTTTTTCTAAACATGGGTGTGGAAACATGAAACATAGAAAAATAGGTTCTTTACTAAAATGGGGGATTCACCAATAATTTACTAAAAATAGAATGGGAAAACTAGGGTGTAATGAACCTATCTTCCATTTCATTAGGAAATGAGATCCCCCAATGGTAGAATTGACTTTCAACCCTAGGTGAGTCAACCCTATTGAAAATCTTGCAAATTTCCTTATGATAGAGGATGGGGTCAAATTTGCCTGAACAACACTTTTGGGAGATAAAAATATAAATGAACTCAAATCTGCAATGTAAGACTTGAATCATGTAGATGAAGCATAGCTCTAGCAAAAACAACAAACTTTTAGTATATCTGGGAAAGGTAAGATATTGTGTACCTGTCACCAAAAGTGTTGCAAAGCGTCCAAAAATGGCGAATGAGTCCTTGTACAAAAACTTTCCTCAATTTTCTGGAGCCTCTAGAGATGGATTTGAGATGCCTTTTCCTACAGGTTTCACTGCAAAAATGTTGGAAATGAATTTGGGATCTGAGTTTCCATGGCCTTGACAACTTTTGTGACAACTTTGACAACTTTTGCAATTTTGCACTTTTGAGATCTTCAATTCCAATCCTTCCTTTAACCTAAGATCTGCATATCAACAAAGAGTGAAAAATTGTTTGTTTTTGGTGAATAGGGGTTTGCCTTGATCAAACCCCGTTTTGATAATTGAACCTTGAAATGAAATAATGATAAAGAGAAGGAATGATGATTGAACACTAGCTTGTTGCAACTCACCAAACCCTTGAATAGAAATCCTTGGAGGACTGAAATCTAACACATCTCTCCAAGGTCTTGATCTTTTATGAATGGCTTGATTGGATGCTTGATATGATAGCTTGAATCTTGACTTGAATGCTTGAAACCTACATCACAACGTTATCTCCAAAAACGTGCATGAATGCAAATAGCTTTGACATGATGATCTTGATCTTGATTGTTGTTGTAGATGACTGATAAATCTGCTCTTCAATGCTCTTGACAATAATATTTGCTATAATTTTTGCTCTCTTGCTTGTTCTAGGATTTGAATTGATAAAAAGAACTTGTATTTATAGGTAATTTTCTAATTTCTTGAAAATTAAACATCAAAGGCCAACAATTGTAAATTGAATTTGAATCATAAAAATGCCGCCAATAACATATTTTTAATTGGGTTTTGGAATCTAAAGGGGACCCAAATCCAAGACACAATTTTCAAGGTGTTTAATTTGATGTTTGCAATTGTTTAATACAAGTTCCCCTTTCAGAAAATAGGATTAATTAGGCTTTGAAATGCATAATTGGGTCAATTAGAGGCTTAATTAAGTCCAATTAAATTAAAGGACCCAAACATAGAGTGAAAATGTAAAGGTGTACATTTTTCTACACTATAGTACATAACCTTCTTTGCTTGGGCACGAGTAATGGCAATACTTCATTGTGTTGACACTAGCCTTTTGCTTCAGACATTCGGTGTCTTCATGGTTTCTAGGTCCACACCATTTGCAAAATAATTACACTTTGTCTTGCTTGTTCTTGCAGTCTCTCGCAATGTGTCTCCATTCACTACATTGTATGATAGGACGTCCTTTGGGGTCATATTGTATTTGGCTTAGTCCTCGTCTTTGATTTCGATAACCACCTGAAGATGCATTATGTGGAGTGAGCTCCTTTCCTTGCTTAAAGAGTACTTGTGTACTCCTTGTCTTCAAATTGTATGGGCACTCCTTTATTGGATGACCCATGACTTTGCAAATCTCACAAAACATCTTTTTAGGACATTACCTTTTGTGTGCCCCTCAATTTTGCACTTAGTACACCATAATTCATTAGTTACTTTGTTGGTTTCTTTCTTCGTCTTCAATTCTTTCATCATTCAGAGCATGTCCCTCTAGAGTGCTTGTACCGTTCCTAATTAGTACACCATAATTCATTAGTTACTTTGTTGGCTTCTTTCTTCGTCTTCAATTCTTTCATCATTCAGAGCATGTCCCTCCAGAGTGCTTGTACCGTTCCTAATTCATTGTTTCTATTGTCATCTGAACTTCCATCTTCCTCTATTTTTCTTTTATCGCACAAGTACATTTTATCTTCACTTTCTATGTCCATTGCTTAGTTGTAAGCATCGGCGTATGATGATGGATGTATGACCTTCATCTTCTTCCTTGGTGAAGGAATCAATCCTTCGATGAATCATCTCTTTTTCAATCCATCGGTTGGTTGGGTTACTAATTTCACTAGTAACTCCTTGAGCCTACGATTATAGGTTCGTATGTTTTCATGTTTCTCCTACTTCGTGTTGTATATCTCCACTACAATTTCGTTGTCGTCTCTCAAAAGTCTGAATTCTTCTTAGAATGCTCTTTTTAATGCATCCGATGTGGCTTTGTCCGCTACGTCTAATTTTGTATATCGATCGATCGCTAAGCCAATATGCTTTGTCATCTTAACCATTTGCTACCCAAATTGTCTCACATGTCTTGCAATGTCTCCTAGGATCCTCCGAACTGTCCCCTATGAACTTTGGAAGTTTTTTCCGTTCAACATTCGGATTTGACTTACTGGGGGAGCCACCATCTTGCCTCCCTATTGTACCCTCTGTGATGATAACCTACTTGGAGAGTTTTGATTCGTATGTTTTAGTGCTTTCCCTACACTCTTGGACATGCTGTAATCCTTCACTCATCCCTCTTCAATGTTAATCACCCTTGGGTTGCCTTCAGGGTCCTTTCAATGCTCCCTTCATCTTGACTTTATTGGCTCCAATCTTCCAATGTTTGATTCTTCTGTTAGTGTCAAGTCTTCAATCTGGTGTATGGTCTTTGTCAGACTGTTGGGAGGTTCTCCCTTGCCTTCCCCTTCGGCCAACTTTAATGGTCCGAATTGTTCTCCTATGGTTGGGTTGGCAAGTTCTCCCTCACTTCCCCTTTCACTCGACGGTGATGGTCCGGGCATTTTGTCGATGGTGAGGTTGGTGGGTTCTCCTTTGCTTTCCCCTTTGTCCGACGGTAATGGTCTAGATGGTTCGTTGATGGCGAGGTTGGTGGGTTCTCCTTCACTTTCCCCTTAGTTCGACGATGATGGTCTAGACGGTTCGCCAATGGCAAGGTTGGTGTGTTCTCCTTCGCTTTCCCCTTTGTTCAATGTTGATGGTATGGATGGCTCTTTGGCTTGGTCAACGAAGTTGGTGAGATCAGTGTATGCTTCGTTGGGGAGTGGTAGGTGTCGTGATCTTTCTTCCCACTCTCCCTTCATGCGCTCTCTTGTTGTGAAAGTTCTCTTTCTCTCCCGACTATGGCTTAGGCTTACACTTCGGCTTCTTTTCTTGGTTGGATTGGGGCTTTCCTTCATAAACCCTTCGCCTTCTTCAACTTCACCCTTCAGTCGTCTCCTTCGTTCTCTTTGTTCGATGTTTCTTAAAGATCGCCTGATCTCTTGATCTTGACTACGTTGTGGTCTCTTGTTGCCTTTATTGGGGTCTAAGGGCATGAATCTCTCAAATCTGACCCGATTTCTTAAGGTGAAGACACCAAATGTTTACTGCTCTATCTGATAAATTAAATACATGAATTAATGGAGAAGACCATGCTTACCAGATATAGGAGTAAAATATATCTTTATTCGCTCATGAAATTATTATAGAAGAAGACTGGAGATGGTTAGCCAAGGCTCAAAGTTGAGCCAACTAGATCATACTACTCTCCTCGGTGATACACAATGTATTTAAAGGACTCAATGATTGCCAAGAGGAACACAACTATTAACTAACCGATGCTTATAACTACTTGAATCCGACAAAAACTAATACAAACAATTAATACATAGTCGGATAACCAATATTACCGAAGCATAATAATAGACATTGTACACAGACTACAAAGACGATTAGGTTGCTTAGAAATGTTATTAAGCTTTCACCTTAAAGTTATGGTACCACTCATTCCAAAAGGGGATTCTGAAGCAAAGAATGAATGTTAGCTTTTAATTATGAAATAATGGACTTTAACTGTGAAACAATAATATTTAGTATTATTGAGAGAAAAGAATAATTTGAAGTTAGAAGATGAATCTAACCTTGTGAGGTGCTTGCATAATTGTCCATGGGGGTTGTAATCTTGAACTTAAGATGCAAAATATTGTGGTAAGGAGATACGTATATTGATCTCCTTTTCTCTTTTAAGATTGGTAAATGATTTTTGATTATTTTTAATCTTGATTTCTTTAGGAGCTAAATCTAATGATGTGATCGAAGAAAGTCAAGTTATTAAGTATTTGGTAGGTGATGGGAACACCCTAGAATTTAACCACCCAATGATGATTCAAAAATTGGAAAATGAAACATTTAAGTTTTAGAAATAGGAATTAGTTAATGTGGACCAATTTGATTAGATGATATTTTTAGGAGAACCACTTGACCCTAATTTCCAATTGGTAAAGTTATCATTTTTTTATCTTCACGATTGTATATAAAATCCTTAAGTTCTTCTGGATTCTCATATATGCGTATAAGATATTTTAGTGTAGCGATTCATATACCCATCAAATTTATTATTCTCCATTATGGCTATCTTTGCATGAATGTTTTTATAATTCAACTTAGCTTTAGCTTCCTTATAAGGGTAACCTTGATGATTCACTCATTTAATTCCAATAGTTTGATAATTCATGAAACTCTAGACCAATTAATACATCACAACATCGCAAAACACTTTAGAAGTATTGAATTCAAATTTTTTCATATTTCTAGTACTCTTGTATACAAGGAAGTTGCCTTTGAAATAGAATTACTAAAATAGTAATTGTAATGGTGAGGTTTGTCTATCCATAATAATTTCATTTGGTTTAGAATGTATTTGAAAAAGTGCTTTTTCTATGCTTGTTATTTCTAGATAAAGTTGACACCTAGATTTGTTACTTAAATCTAATATAGTTTACATTATGGGTCCATAACTCATAGGTCAGCATCTTTTTTCACATCTCTAATTTTAGAAAATATGATGTTCTTTGAATGAATTGAACATTTTGGCACCATACATGGGGACATTCCAAACTTTATAGGGGGAGAGATAACCTCCAAACTTTTTAAACAAGAATTAGATATTAGTGTAAACATGTTAGACACAAATTTAAAAGTGTTCCAAAAGGTATTTGCTGATGATAATAGTTTACTATTGTTCTATTATTATTAAGATGCCTAGCAAAATTACCATATTTTGTGCTTTGTTATTGGACTTGATTAACCCAATAACCATGCACATGTGATGTATTGTGTAGGATTAAGTTTCTTGAAATGTTTTGTTGGAGTTGATAGTGAACCCTATAGCTCCCATAAATCACTTGCAACCAAAACACCTATCACATGGAGAGAAAAAACATGATTTTGCTATGCAACCTCGAGAAGACTAATCGATCAAATAAACATGATGGCTTCTGTATTGAATGAGTACAATTGGATAATTACTAGGATGAAATGAATACTTAGAAAAGCAAAAAATCAAACCCTAGATAAAACCCAAGGTGAGGATTAGATTAGATCATGACAAGAATCCTCATCCTATGCTATGAGACAAGAGTCTCTAAATATAGGAAAAAGTACTCCTAAGTTTAACTTAAGTGAATAAAGTAAAAGGAGACATAATAATTAATTAGTGATTAATTAATTACTTAGGTGATCATTCTATTTAGTCTAACACCCCCCCTTAAATACAACATCCCCCTTAAATACAACATAGGGAGAAGCTAAAATCCTAATGATGAATGCAAAGATGGATGCATGGATGGGTCTTGGCTATAAGACTTAATGAGTTACCCATGTACAAACAACCAAATCTCTCATCATCGAAGAAAAGAGAAATGGGAAAAAATAATCCCCTCTGAAAGAGAGAAAATACAATAAATTTACACTAGTGAAAGAAGGAAAGGACTTGATATGAACCTCAAGGATTGTTTCTATCACACAAGTATGATGAATGTTCCCCCAATAGGAGAGAGAAAATGAGGATATGAATCCCCTCCATAAAGAAAGAGCTCCTATGCCAAAGATAAACACTTGAAGACAAAACACGATCCATTGCCTGCAAACAACATTTCCATTAGCGATTGGAGAAGTTATTTCCATAAAATGGATGAATAGGGAATCCAAATCCAAATGATGTGTGCCTTTGAAAATTGCAAATATCCACATCGTCGAGAATCAAATGATGTCAATCTAGAATCCTATGAAGTCCTGTAGAGACAAGGAACCAAAACAATGATGATGGGTCTCGGGAAAGAGGAGATGAATGTCCTCAAAATAATCCTCAATCTATAATATTGGACTTCACAAATAAGGATGATATGCTTGCTAGCGTCTACTCGAAGATGATGAATGTCTTGTTGCATTGAACCAATAGGGCCATGAATGTGGCGCTACTAACTGATCGTGAACAACAAAAGATGGAGATTGGTCTCTATGAGTAGGAACAGGAGCCAACCCTTGGGACCATAGTTGGAAAAACTCGCCCCAAGGAAAAACTCGCCAAGGGAAAAATTGGAGAGTTTTTAAAAACTCGCCAAAAACTCGAAAAAAACTCGGGAAATGAAAAAATTGCTTAATTTTCATTAAAAACACATTTTTTTTGCAAAATTCAATGACAAGATGAATCCAATGAATCCATAAATGAGTACAAAAGTGTTTTCTATTAATTTTGATTGACTTTAATGTAAATTAATTACAAAATCGCATTCTCATGCGGAATCCCGATGGCTAAAAGCCTGAAAGTCTGATACATGAAAACAGTAAAACTAGAACTAGAAGCAAATACTAAAGTTCTAAACAACAACTAAATACAACATGCTAGGCTTTCCTCTTCCCTAGTCTAGCAACAGCTAGGGAAGAAGGGGTGGGTCCTCTAGCCCTGCCACGTGTGCGTGGTGCTAGTGGTGGTGGCTGCGGTGCTACTGCTGCTGGCTCTGGCTCTGGCTCTGGCTCTGGCTGGATCTCATCCAACCCTACATCTCCAACTCCTGATGCACCCACATCCTCCATTGCCTCTCTCTCAAAGTCAAGGATTTCATCTGCACTAAACAATGGAGGCTGCTCCTCTCGCCCTGTCCAATCACTATAAGGATCTATCTCATCTAAGTCAATAGGATCCTGTGATTTTTCTTCAACTCTCTTTATGCGCAACCGAAGGTTGTATTGCACAAAGACCAAGTCATTGAGGCGCTTTTGTGTTAACTTGTTCCTCTTTTTCGTGTGAATGGACTCGAACAAGCTCCAATTGCGCTCACAATTGGATGCTCCAAAAATGAACCTAGGTCTGAAAATTTCAAAAAATAGTGAAAAAAATGAAAAAAATCAGCAAAAATCAACAAAAAATTGTGATGAATCTTGTTTTTTGGATTCTAAATGCAAAAAAATTGTTTCTTTGTGCTCTATCATGTCTTTTTTTCAATTTGGAATGAGTATTTTGCAAGAAGAATGAAAGAAATTAATTAATCAAAAACAAAAACCCTACCTGTGAATCGAATTTCCCTTCAAAATCCACACAAAATGGCGTTTGAATCCGCTCTCCTCGATGGAAAATCGTTGGAAATGATATCTCCTTGCTTGGGGGGGGTTTTAGCTCCTCACACAAAGTATCAAGTGATTTTGAAATGAAATGAACTTATTAAAAGACGTCTTCAGCCTTTATTCCTGCGCAGGCGAGTTTTTCCTTAGGACTCGCGAGTTTTTGGCGAGTACTCGCCACTAAAAACTCACGAGTTTTTGCAAAAACTCGAAAAAACTCGAATTTCAAGTTCTGCGAGTTAACTCTGCAAAAACTCGTTTCTGAAAAAAACTCGCGAGTTTTTCAAGACTCGCCGAGTTTCCTGCGAGTATGCCAATCCATGCTTTGGACCATCGAAACATGCAAGACTTGTGATATACTCAACTCCTCTAAAGTATCATCATCAAAGGGTATGCAATCTGCATCATCAAGGGGAATGCAACAATCTGCAATAGGATCCTTTGGGAATGGAGAGATATGAGGGTCTCCATGGATCTCTGAATGTCTAGTCCAAAGTGTGTGGGGCAATTAATGTTCGATACAACACATAGTGTCATGATCAACACTAGAACAAATCACTTCTACAACATGGTCAATGATGTTACTCCAAGTTGATCTACTCCTTGGTGTGTTTGGTTCAAGTATGAGTCCATATAGATAAGGAAAAAGGTTAAACCACTTGAGATGTGTCAAGACTTAGGATGTTGTTTTACCAAGACACAATTAACTTTTTCTAGGATGAACACTGAAGGATGAACAAAAAAACCCATGATATCTCCTTAAATGATAAAATTATAGACCAAAACCTTTAATTCATGTAGCAGATCAAATGAAGTCATCTCATACAAGCAAAACATTTCCAAGTTGCAAGACATCCAAGTAATTGACCAGATTATGAAATCACAACAAAAATGAATAAAAAATACCGAGGGAAGATCTTGGAAAAAAGTGCATGAATCTATCTGAAGAGCTTTGAAATACCTTTCTAATGTTGCAAGAATCATGAAAATCATAGATACAATCAAAAGGTTATGATCTCATATGCAAAAAATGAAGATCTAATTTCAATAGGGTATAAACTGTACTAGTAGAGAAATTTGATATGAGACCACCACTAGAAAGTACATGGAACTAGCTTTCTAACAATATCTCATTTGCAAAAACCCAATACTGTATGCCCAAGTTATGGCAAAAAGAAAAAAGCATCTACTTTAGGGCACATGAACTAGGGTTTGGGGCCAAAAGGGTGACTGTACAAGGCTTGATGTCACTTTGATGTTAGCACGGAATATGCTGCTTGCCACTTGGAATATTCCCTATTTGTCAAAAAAGTGCACTTGTGGTCAAATAAATTTCACAATCCTCGAAAATTAAAGATTCCCTAGAATATGTTGATTTCCTTGTCAAAATATGCTGAAGTATAATCTTTGGGAAGGGAATATTCCTTGTTTGTGGGGTACAATGGAAGTTTGCTAGAAAATGTTTCTTGGTGTTGAAAATGATTGCTAGTTGGTTAGGAGGTTGCCAAAGTTGTATATAGGCTTCTTGTCAACATTGATTTTGCTGACATAGTTGGTGAATTGGTGCTAGAATTTTTTTAAGGGCTGTTGTGGAGAATAAATAGGACAATGAGGTTTTAAGCCATTGGCAGTGGTTGGTGATTGGGGCTGCCAGTGCTACTGTAGTCGCCTAGCAAGGATGCAGTACCCCCCACCAATAAAAAGACTTTTTTTTTTCTTTTTAAAATTTGAAAAACACCTAATAAAAAAAACCAGTGTTACCCCTAGTTTCTGGGTACGGGGACATGTCCCCAAGTTCTCGATTTTTCAAGCCAAATATGGGGACGGCTAGGGGATGGCTATATAAAATATAGGGATAATTTAAAATATATACGAAAATTTTAAATATTCATATGAAAACATGTATAAAGAATGCATAATATACATTATAGAAACTTAACATATAACATTTGTTTTCAAAATTCATTGTCAATACTCAATATACATCAAAATTCAAAATTCATTCTCAATATGCATGTGAATTGTGATATTAAAAATAACATACAACTCACAAGTTATAATTTATAAACTTATAACAAAATGCCCAAAGGCTACGTTGCTGCCATATAGTTTTACATTATGATATGAAAATCAAAATACAAAAAAACAAACTGCACTGCTGTCTCTAGTTTGCATCTCCCATCATTGCATCAAAATCAAAGTCCTCTAAGTCACTGCCACTATGATGGTCCACCTCAGCCAACGAAATCCCAACCAATCCCTCTGGTGTCTCCTCCTCATCAACTTGGGCCACATCTTTAGGATTAATATCCCACCGTAAAGCTGGGGTCTACCGATACACTAGATTTTGACGATCCTGAAGCCGAAGAGCACTATACACGATCACTAGCTTCTCCACTCATCTAGAGGTAAGTCTATTCTTCTTTGAGGGAGTGGATAAAGCTATATGTGGACCATTTCCTCTCTGCAGTAGAGAAATTGGCAACCTGTGCAAGGAGGCGAGTGGCAAGTATCTTCAATTATTTTGTATCCCTTGCATGCCATGTTCACCATCTAATAGGGTCAGTTTGAGCTAATATAGCTCTATCCAACCTCACCTGTGGTTTACTCAATGTTGGAACACAAAGATTTGCGAAGTCAAGGAATAGTGTGCGAAGTATTGAAGCCTGCTCCTTTGAAGACATCTTATCAATGGCCTATGTGAATCCATCTAAAACCTTTGGGTAATCACATGGAGGCACCCTACCATCTCTTGGTGCATACCATTTGGGATTTACAACAAAGACAACCATATGAAGCGGGATGTTCATTGTGTTCCACCTCCGCATCACAATGGGCCTAATATGTTGCTTATATAAAATCAAAGTAGGATCCTTAGTCAAAATTGTTTACTTTATCTTCCCAAGCATATTGTGAAATGTCTCATATATCTCTCCAAGACTAGGATAGTTTGTATCAGTATATCTAATGACATCTACAATAGGTGAGATGAAAGAGAAAATATATCTGCAAAATACAAACAAAAAGTTCAAAAGAATTAACTGACATGTTAGAAACTTCGAGAGTAGGAACATTGGACAATAAAATTAAAATATTAAAATCAGCAATCTAATATTTAATTTTTAATAAAATCAGCAATTTAATAAGAAAATCAACAATGTCTTACCTCACATTGGACCACCAATCATTATCAAGGATCTTTTGTTTGATGGATTTTCCTTGAGTAGAACTTGAATTAGGCCATCTAGTCCACTCTGAATTCACCATCATCAATTGTAGAGGCTCATGCACCTCAAGCATCCTCTCCAACAAGATGAAGTATGTTGCATACCTATATTCATTAAAAGGAAAAAACAATATAAGGCTCAATGTACTTGGAAATTCAAAATTGGAAGACAAATGTTTGAAGTTTCAAAATTTGAAAGTGAAACAAAATGAAGTGGCATACCTTGTCTCAACAAGCTTGAGGAACTCCTTTGAAAATGTCCTGAAGAGAGCAAGTGAGGTGTGGTGGTTGTGAATGAACATTTGAATTTCTCTAGGTTCTGCCACCACTGGCTTCACCCAATCTAGCTTCCCTGTCTTTCAATGCATGAACACAACATGGTGTCCAAAAGATGTGCTTGTAAGCACCCTCCACCATCAAACCGGCTGATTTACACACACGTGTTGAATCAATGATCACCTGTACAACATCAACAGGCTCAACCTCCTTTATGGCATCTCTCAAAATGGTAAACTGGAAGTCTGCATCCTTACGCTTCCCTGAACAATCCATGGCTCTAAGAAAATAAGAACTAGCAGGGCATGTGACTATGATATTGATGAGTGGTTGATGTCTAACATCAATCCACCCATCCATCACAATAGAGCAACCTATCCTCATCCAAGTTTGCCTCATATCCTCCACTAGCACATTGACCTTGGAATACTCTTTGTCTATGAGGGTAGTGCGTAGCTTATGATCTCCAAGGGATATGAATGAGGGACCAATAGTGGCTACATCTCTAATCATTTGTTTGAAGTAAGAGGAACATGCCACATGAAATGGGATGGCATTAAGAAAAAAGAATTTGGCAATGGAAGACTCTGTAGCTTCTGTGCTTGCACATCAAACATAGCTTCAATTGAAGCTCCCTTGTCACTACTACTCATCTTCCTCTTTCCTCTTGTGGTAACTTGACTACTAGCAACCATGGATAGCGTAGGCATAGATGATTATGCATTTGCAAAAGAAGGTGCCGACATTGTCACACTTTGAGCTCCCATGTCCACCTCCATTTGCAATCTATGGCACTCTATATTTCCATGTTCTTTTAAATTTGGACACATTTTAATTCCATGGCCCGCAACACTGAAAAACCAAGAGTGTACCCTTGTGTAGCTACCTCTAAAATCTTTATGGAAAACATGACAATTCCACACCCTACTCCCCCTTGAATTTTTTTGCTTTTGATCCACAGGTGTAACATATTGGAGAAAAGTTCTTTTCTTGTTCAAAGGGCCCATTGTATATGTTTCCATGATTTTTGATAAATGGGTTTGGTTGCTGTCCACTACCACTCTTACCACTTCCTCTTTTATTTCTATCAACTATTTGCACTTCTTTCTCACTTCCACTCTCACTCTCATTGCTGCTCTTGTTTTTTTTGACTTGAATGCAAGTTTAAATTATCAAATGAAAAAAAAAAAACAAAAAAAAAACAGACATTTCATGCTTGAAACTTTGAAAAAAAATGGAAAAAAAAAAGAAAGGAAAAAACTTACCTCTTTGAAGGACTTGCAGCCCCATTTGCCTTAGATTCAATCTCTTTTCCCTTCTATACCTTGCTATTCCTCCTCTTGCAATGGCTAAACCCTACAACTGCTCCTATTTTTTCTTCTCATACAAATGTTTAGATGACTCAATATGGTGAATTTATTCCTCATAAGGGCAAGTTGGGAGGTGGAGGCCCACAAGACAATAAAAATTTATCTTTTTTAAAAGTTGCAAGTGTTTTTTTTTGTTTTAAACTAAGGGTTTGAGGCAGGGGACAATCGACCGTCCCTTGCCCTAAACCCAAATGTCCCTGGGTTTTTGGGAAGTTTCCTCAATTTTTTGCAAATTTGGGGACACCTAGGGGATGTCCCCTTGTCGTCCCCTGTCCTCAAGACAGGGATGGGTGTTTTTGGACTAGGGACGTGTCCCCGAGTGACACTAAAAAAAAGATTTTTAAAAACCCTGTACCAATGAAGCAATGCAGAGTAGGTTTAATGGCAACAAGACTGTAGAGATTTTGAAACTTTGCTAAGGTGTGCATGATAGCTCGCATCTCTTTATCATAAATTGAGTAG
>VDFB02279270.1:0-44030 GCA_007258455.2 Sequoia sempervirens
GAAGTCATTGATAATTTCTTTGTTATAGCATTTCTTTCAAGTTGTCTTAGAATACCCCTTGTTTAGGTGAGTAATGATCTGTTGTTCTTTTGCTCATTCTTTGTGTGAGCTAGTTGATGTTGAGTTGATACCACAACTAGTTGAGATTCCAAATTTTCCTAGAAACAAAGAAGAAGAAGAACCATTTGACTAGTTCTTAAGCTTCCATTAAAGACCAAAATCAAATTGATAGCCCTTTGCCTCAAAAATCTATCAAGAAAACATTGGTGATACCCTCTAATTTGAGTATGACCTACTTTGCCAGGATCATGACTACACCATTGATGCTCTTGGGCTTGAGCTACTTCCTACCACTTTAAAAGAAGTTGCACTAGGATGGTTTATGAGTCTAGGAAAAAATACCATGGAAACTTGGGAGGACATGAAGACAAAGTTATTTGGAAAATACAAGGAATATTGTTGGGACAGTGATACAAAAGGAAGTGATGCCTCTAGGATGTAGCTGAAGGAAGATGAGAGCTTTGAAGATTACATTTCAAGGTTTTTGTCCTGCATGCATGAATCTCCACACCATGCACCCAATGAAGAATTTCATAAGCTACTTTTCTTGTCAAGAATCAATGAGAGTTACACTAATGCTCTGGACCTGATGGCAGGAGGAGATATCACTCAAGTCTCTTGGGAAGATATCAAGGAAATATGTCAGGACTATTCCAGAACAGCTTCAAAAGAAGAGATAACTTACCAATATTCTACGATGGAATTCCAAGGATGGAAATCGTTGATGTGTTAACAAATTTCAAGCAGGATGTTACAAACAACCTAGCTACTCAGCTAGGTACACTTCAAGCCAAAGAAAAACATAAGGAGGTAGAGGCAACATCGGTATAATATTGCCCTCATTACAGAAAAAAGGACTACATATGCAAGATGATAACTAACATCGACAAAAAGATTCCACCTGAGATCAAACCAATTCAGATTAAGGAAGATCAAGTCCACTTTGGTGCACAAAGGAAGCCTTGGGTTCCAAAACAAGGTATGTTACCAACTCCATTATCTTTTTCTGGGTCAAACTAGGCAGTTAGTTCTATGTGCCCATCCTCTCAACCCTAGTAACCTGTCATAATGCATCCACCTACTAATGCACACAAATTTACTTAGCTACCAGCTTAGCCCACACCCTACCTAAATAACACACCACAGTTGCAACCAATATACCTTGTTGATTCAAATCAATTCCCTACATATGTTATGATTGTAGGTTATATTCACTTGTGTTCAGGAACTACTGTATCCACTCCTTCCACACCCATCATCATTGAACAGGAACCTCTGAATGATCCTATTCAGCCAACGGTACCTAAACATCCTAAACAAGAGCCACTATTCCCTTAGGAATTGGAAGTTTCCAAGTATAAGAAAGGAAAGGAAGATGCAACTCTTGACATCATGGGTCAGCTAAAGCATATATGTGTTTAGAAATACCTATTTTAGGCCATAAAGGATGTTCCTATACATGGCAGGACAGTCAAGGAAGCTTATCTCAAGAATTCAAAAAAAGAAGAAGAAATACTTGACTACAGTCCATGTGATGAGACAGCTTGTTGACATCATGCTTGGAAAAGTGACCCTTCACAAGTATAGTGATCCAAATAATCATGTAGCAGCAGTCATTATCCATGGGATTCAAGTAAAGAATTCCCTGAGTGATTTAGGGGCAGCAATCAATGAGATGACTAAGCACATCCTGCAACAACTAAATGTTGCATGTATGAGGCCTCCTCCTACTATCCTGCAGCTTGTTAATAGTTCCACTATGGATCCTGATGATATAGACCTTCTAGACTCTTGGGAGCATCCAGCAGACCTCATGATTTTCTCTCTATGGCCACATGTCAATGAGGAAGCCAGGGAAGTTAACTCGGTGGTGCAACTCATGATGCTAGGTAGAAGTCCTTTCTTGCAATTTCAAGATGAAGTGTTATCTGGTATAATCCAAAACCGTTATGAAGTGGGGCAAGCATCATCTTCTACTTTCATTAGGACACTTCCACCTACTTTCCCTGAAGCCACTCATCCTGCAGGCAATCTTCTCGCAGCCACTCTGTCTGCAAAGAAACTTCCTACAGCAACGGGCATATTCCATACTATGTTGCCATATGGACTCAAACGATTGCAGAAGTCTCATTAGCATGAATTTTCATGGGAATACCATGATATGAAGGGACCGGATCCTAAGTTCTACGTTTGATAGATCTACATCAGAGCCAATTTTCAACTAGTAGGGCAGCCTCAACAAAGAATCAACCCTGCATTAAGAGAAGCTATTAAAATAGAGCTAGAGAAATTGATAGCTGTTGGATTTATCTATCTCATTTCAGATAGCCAGTGGATGTCTTTATTAGAAATTGTGCCAAAAAAAGGATGGAAGTGGCAAGTTTGTGTTGATTACAGAAAACTTAACACTGCCACTCAGAAACACCATTTTCCCTTGCCATTGTACACTCACCTAGCAAGAGATGTTGAATGGATAGAAGATTGTTACAAAGCATTTTCTAAGGTAGCCTTGACCCATATTCTTGTTTTGGTCATGCAGCCAAATGCTTTGGATGAACTGAGAAGGGTAGCCTTGCACCACACTGAAGAAGTGCAAAATCAGAGGATGAGATGGCATGATTGGGAAAACGAGTTTCAACCAAGTGACTGGGTATTGTCATATGACCTAAAGCATCAGGAAAATGTAGGAATGTTGTGGACAAGGTGGTTAGGACCATTCGACATTTCTGAGGTCTTTCCTAATGGAGCTATTCAGCCCACCATCATTAACCTTGACAGAATCAAGTTGCTTGAGCTAGCCTCCAAGGAAGGGCCCCTGCAGCAATTCACCCAGGATTTAGTACACGAGCTTCTTGTAGCTAAAGTTGGTGGACCTAGCATCCCACCTTTTGGCTAAATTAAGGTATGTATTTTTTTCATAACAACGATTTCCACCTTAGTGGAAATCCATTTCTTCACCCATCCGCCCATCCGTCCATTTGTAACACCTTTCTCTCTCTTCCATCATTTCATTTCACCTCACTCCACTTCGCTTCACTCTTAATTAATTACTCAATCATTTCAAAAAAGGAAAATTGGTACTTTCTCTCCTCGATCTTTGCAAAGCATCCTTCACACACTTAGGTATGTACGCGGTAATTCTCATCTCTTAATTACCTTTTGAGCACATTTATTTAATCATCACACCTTATTATAGGTGATTGTGTAATATGTCATTATTTCCTGTCAAGCCACCACTCCCTTCCCACATATGTTGACACATGTCCAAAATTAGGGTGGGGGGAATAAAAAAATGCAAATAAACTGCTCGTACATCAAATCATAACATGGCTACGTCAGAAAATTTAAACAAGTTGATTTGAAAATCTAGCTCGCATGTGTGAAGTATTGTTAACTGAGTTGCCAATTCTTTCCATTATCACTCTCATTTATCACCCCTTTCCTTGCCTTATTTTCCTTATCATAAGCTTAAGTATAAGCAGTAAATGGTAGAAGCCAGAGACAAAGAAGGGAATTCAGTCGACACTAGTAGTAAAAATTTAGCAAGAAAGGTGGAAGTTTTCAAAAAAAAAATTGCAAAGGAAATTTCGCTGAGTGATAGTAATTTCAGACAATGGGGTGTGGCTTACTTCAGAATGAGCCCTCAATTCATGACGCTTTGCTGCAAGATGCACAATGTCTGGCAGAATTTCAACACTATGGATGGTTTGATTATTTCACAAAGTTGGATGGCTTTGATGAGGGCATTGCACTTGAATTTTCCCAAAAATTCTCAGAAGGCAAAGCCACGGTAAAAGGGTTAGAAGTGGTGGCAACTGAGTAGAGAATTGCAGAAATTTCAGGGTTACCTGCTGATGGCAAGCATTACCCTGCCTCTAGGGACGCTAGATTGGCTAGAGCAGAATTCATAGTACATGGTGACCCACTAATTAGAATTGACAAGCAGGGCGCGAAAATAATGTCTCTGCTTGAACCATGGAAGCAGGCAGTTGTTCACATTATAAGGTATATCACTTGTGAGGGACGATTGTCAAATTTGCATTCAGTACATTTTAAGCTCCTAAGTCACATGAGGCACGGAAGGAGGATGAACGTGCCCAATGTCTTATACAATCTTCTCTCCATCATGGTGTCGAGACCCAAAAAGGTAGGGATAACTTTGTCTCCCACCATTGCTTGATAAAATTGCTAGTTAAGAAATCTTTGCATGATGTGTCTGGAATGACTTGGGAGGAATTTGTTCAAGTTAATCAAAATTACTGTCAAGAAGAATTTCCCAATGTTGAGCATTTTCCACTTAGGGCTATACCTCAATCTTGTAGGTCTAGTAGAAGATTAAGTATAGCTGAAGGCACCCCTATTGCTTCAATTTTTGGTGCTATTTCTAGTATGAATCCTCCTGCAGCAGCAGAGGAGGCCATAAACATTAGTTCCTCTGAAACAGAACATTCAGGAAAAGCTAGCTCTTCATCTGATTTTGATGATGATGTCCCCCTATAAACCTTAATAAGAACCAGGGAACAAAAGAAAGAAGCTGAAGGAAGAAAAGAAAAAGAAAAAGGCCAAACCCAGCCTGTAGAAAAAGAGGTGCCAAGTGCTAGGAAAAGAAAGGCTGGCCCTATTCATCCTGCATCCAAAGGAAAATGTAAGAGCATCTCTAGGAAATCAAAACCAGCTGGACCAGCTTTTTATGTACCTTCACAGGAAAACCCTAGGCATGATGAGACATCACATGGGGACACTGAAGCTTCAGTGGAACAAGAACAGGTTGAGAAAAAGAAAGAAGATATCTCTGAGGAAGCAGTAAAAGTGACATTGGTAGACCTTGCTAGTATCGCAGAGGAGTATGAGGATGAGTAGGGGTTCCTGCAGCAAAACCAAGAACAGGGGTAGGAGTTCCTCAACCACAACAAGAAGCACAACAAGATCCAAAACAAGGCTAGGAATAGGAACAAAAGGTCTTGCAGCAAGAAGAAGGAGAAGAAATAGCACCCCTGCAGCCACAGACAACTGAGCAACCCGAGTTCATGCAGATAGTGATGTATGGGGAGCAGACATCAACAAAAACATTGTTAGGAATTCACAACCCTCCTAATTTTACAATTCATGTAATAATTTGAAATCTATGGAAAGAAATAGAAAGGAGGGAGAGAAAATGGAAACAGGAGAAAAAGAAACCGAAAAAGGAAATCCAAGAGAGGGATGAGATTATTAAGGAGAAAAATGAGGAGATTGCTACTTTAAAGAAGAAAGTAGATGACATTGTGACCCTAGTGCCACAAATTCTTGAATGCAGAGCTCCTACAAGGGTTTATGCCCTGCACTTGAAAGAGAAATATATCTCTTTCAAGTTATCAAAAACTGTTTCAGATTTGAATCCCTCCATTGAAACTCCTGTTGAATTCTTCAATGCCTACATAATTGCTTCCCTTGAGATGAAAAATTTGTTATGTGAATTTTATTTGCACAATTATGCAGTCACATAGGATCGCGATTGGAACTTGTTGCTATATGTTGGGGATGTTCAGCTAAGAGCATTTATGTCTTGGGCACAAAATGAAATTAATTGGGGTGAGCAGAACAATGCTTATAGAAGAATGGAATCCAATATCCCCTTATCCATTAGGGTTGAGTCGAGTAACCCAAGGGATATCCGTAGAGAATGGCATAGGATGCTCCTCAGACCAAGCTATGGTAACAAAATCATACCCTGGATTGAATTTTTCTATACTGAATATGAGGTTAAAACAATAGCAAAAGAGGAGCTCGTAAGAGGATATCTAGCTCAGTGATGGAATAGTTTAACAGATGGGCTAAAACAAGTTGAGCCCCATTCTATTCACAACTATATTGCAGCATTGACGAGAATTGACAGGTATATCCAACTTGGTAGAGAAAAGGGGAGATTTTGGCTTCCCCTAACCTTCCAGCCACCCATTCTTATGTGGCCTGTACCAAACTACAGATTCTACTGCCATGGTGCTAATACAAAAAGGAAAAGGTGGAACAGACTTGACAGACTAGGAGGATTTTATTGGGATCCAGATTCACGTACTGTAGCAACAGATGTTGGTCAGCTTGCAGTTGCAAACTTTAGAGCCTTAACCAAACAAAAGAACAGCCCTTCCACTACAAGAGGACCAGCAAGACATTAGGCTAGGGGGATGATGAGCCTAGTTTTTGGTTAAATCTTGGGTAGAGTTTATAGTCCATTTGTTGGCATTGTCATGAACTTTAGTCGTCAAATGTTAATATTTTGTATAATGTTTCCCTCAAACCATTGACATTGGGTTTATCCTATCCTTGTGAAGTTTCAATGACATTAACATATTATGTAGATTATCTATATTAATTTTGTGTGTGATTGATGAATGTTCTCTAAGGTGATTTTAGATGTGCAATTATTACGTGTGCTGACATTGCCATGCAGGACACAATTGGTGGATGCTAAGTTGGGAAAGGAAACTGATATATGATCATTCAAGGGAATCATTCAAAGGAGTCAACTAAAGGACGACAGCGACAGATTCCCCATGGCAATCAATTGTAATTTCCTTATATTTATGGCATTGAGCAATCGCGGGTGTTACTACAGCATTGAGTCCACATTTGGGCATGCATGTCTGACTAGATTCCCTGCAAGCATAATCGCTCTGCCACTCTTTTCCTTGCTTTCCCTAAATGGCATCCTCCCAGTTAGTGGGAGGGACCACCCTGTTTAGTTGGTAGAATAACTATGGATATGAATCTCCTCCTGGGGAGAGAGTTCTTAGTCTGGGTTTATTGTTGAAAGATGATACTAATGTATTGAGCATTCACTACTTTTCAATACAACCATGCTAATTACTCTATTTACTTAATTTTCAATGAAAGAGATGATAGTCTAAATTTAAGTATTTGAGTTTGTATTAGTTTTAGTGGATACTCATCCAAGGGGGCCCACTTGGTGAGTAATCCTTTCTTCAGAGTAATTAGCTTAGTTCTTATTTTTTGATCTGTACTTAGTTCAAAATTTGGCATTGACTATTCATGTAGCTACTAGAAGTTCATTATGTGTATGTTCCTACAGCCAAAGCAGACAGAGTAGTTTCCTGTATGTTCACCTAGATCTTTATTCTTGTTATGCATTTCAGTTTAGCATAGTCATTGGTTAATGTTTATCATTTTCTTTATTTCCTTCTTGCAATTTACTTTCAATACTGTGTTTCTTAGTTGTAGATTAGAGATGGCTACTTAGGAATTCCTAGTACACATACAGTGCTGACCCATTTCAATTCTACGTCCCTGCGTTGACAAGTTAAATGCACCTCCACGATGATCGAATAGCTATTCAAGTTAGATGTCTAGTCTCTGAATTATGGCTATAGAAGCCCAGTTATGAGATCCTTGTAGGAGGCCGACAATTGTGGCCATGTTAATGTACACTAAGGGTTGTGTAGAAGAATCAAAAGAGTCAACAATTAAGTTAGCAAAGTGAGGTAGAAACGGGTCCATGTAGATCTGCAACTCACTATTGGCTTTTTCCACTGATTTATTTGCATTTTGTTTCATTCCATCGAGACAAATAGTACCGTCATCGATGGGATCTTGTATCTCATGAAATAGGCACATACAATGTTTGGTATCATGTCCATTGACTCAATGGTACTGACAAGAGGCATTTGCATCATACCAATCGGGATAAGGTTCCTTGAGAGGTCGAGGGTTTTCCAAGGTTATGATCTTATCCCTCAACAACATTTGAAAGATGGAGGAATAAGATTCCGCTAACTTTGTAAACTTTCTTTTGTTCCTAAGGTCATTATCATTTTTCATGACAACTACATTCACAATAGCCTTACCTTTCCCTGAGATTGATATGATAGATTTTTCTTCTAAACAGGAATGTGAGGAGGATCCCCTGAACTGAACTACTGTCTATTGATATTCTCATAACGTGGCACACAGATGTGCAAAAGAAGGGTATTCCATGAGGGAAATTTTTTCTTGCCAAGGCCTCTACATGTTTCCTATGAACACCTTCTATACATCAAAATCAGGCAGCAGGTACGAGATTTGTGAGAAGAGCACTTCATATCGCACTATGAAATTAGTTATCTTCTCGCTATCCCCTTGCTTACATCAGACGAGATCCGAAAAGGTCATCTTCAGTCTGATGTTGGATTGTAACTTTCAAATAAATTGATTTACAAGCTAATCAAATGAAAATATGGAGTTTTCAGGCAAGGAACAGTACCACTCAAGTGTTGTATCCTTGAGAGATCGAGGAAATAATTTTTCCATCAACGCATCATGAAGGAATAATTTTGTACACATGGAATTAAAGGTAGAAACATGTGTTTGTGGGTCCCCTTTGTGCCATACTTCTCAAACTTAGGAATCTCTATTCCTTGTGGGAAGGGAGTACTCAAGATTGCTACCGACGTAGTGGGTATTGAAACACCTTGTTTCATCCATGCACATGGACATAGTGGGCATTGAAATTACTATCTATCTTTCATAGGCATCGAGCACTTCTCCTCAGGTGGTACCTGATCTAGGCCTATATGAGGGGATATAAGCTTTGATTAGGTGAGTAAGGCCTCATAGAAAATCTATGCATGTTTGATCCTTCCCTAGCAAATGTCTCACCTCGCTAGTAAGCTTACTCTTTCCATGCTTGGTACTTTCTCCAAATGATTTACAAGATATAACAGTCTATTATCTAATGCCATATGGTTTTCCATGGGAATACACACAACATCATCCTTTTCTATGGACGAAGGCGTAGGAGATGTTGGAGGAGTAGGAACATGACTTATTTCTTTTGTGAAACCCATCTCATCAGCATAATTCATAGGAAGACCAGTGGTACAGTTAGTAGCTATATCAGTGGAAAAACTAGAGGTGACACTGGAAGTGACCTTTGTCTTCTCCATCGATAAGTGTCGCACACTTCTCCTAACAATGTACCTAGAAGATGTGGAATGGGTTGTGATGGTTATAAACCTTCACAGCACTCAAGGTTACGAAAACCACTAGATGCGGGGGAAAATTCTCAACACAGGCGAATGGATAGATGTTGTTCACGTCACATTAACCAAAAATGTAAGAGAGGTGGACCAACCACATCAAGGCTCCAAGTCATGGAGAGCCGAGAGTGGAGGGCTACCTTAACTTACCTCACTCTAAAGGGATGTTTTGGGATGGGGATCGAGAATGAAGAGAACTATGAAATACTTATGTCACTCTACAAACCCGAAATTCTCTTTGGGGCTAGATGATTCAGTTTCTATTGCTTGAACTATAATGGCAGTGCGGGTCTGGGACGACAATGCAGTGCACTGGTGTCTCTCTGGCGCACTGGAATCCATACGGTCAAAAAATGTGAAATATAGTGGGGAAAACTACCAAAAGCCTACTAAAAACCTAGCTAGTTGATTTTAATGAAGTAAATAAAATGATGAAGTACGAAAAGTAAAGGCAAAGATGATAAAGCAAGTAAATAACAACTAGGGTGACAAATATTATCTCACAAAAGTATTAGTTCACCAATTAGATCCACGCACATGCTCACCTGCACACAAGCAAGAGGGGAAATTATTGGGGCTGTATAGGGGCCTACCTTAGTCAAACCCCTGCTTTGGTGTTTCCACCTCCACAGACAACCAAGAAAGCAACGGAGTAGAATATGCAATAAAGAAGATAGGAAGTACTACAATGAACACTATAAAAGACTAAACCACTCTATCAAATCACAAAGGAGAGGAATGAAGCGTTACCACCTCCACCCAAAGTCTCTCAAGGCCAATGAAGGGAGAATGCAAGCAATGAACTTGGAAAAGTCACCACCATTGCAACTGTGGTGAAGGGAGGTCTCACAAAACTCTAAGATCACAAATTTTATGGTGGCCTCACATGTGCAATGTGGAGTTGATGGAGTGTCAAGCTACTGCAATGCTCAAAAATGGAGTGCTAGAATGATGAAGAATGAAAGAACTGAAGTGAAATGCTTGAGAATGTGAAGTTTGAATGAATTTCCAAGGGAGATGAAGTGAATGTGAAATGGATGCTTTTGAAGATGGGATGAGAAGGAATAAGTCATTTTTGGGTCGGTTTGTTGATAGAAGGATGTTACAATTCATCCCTAATGAGAAGTGTAATGTCTTTGCCAACTTTAGACACAGGAATCCATCAAGGATAGCAGCGTGTCGTGCAGATGTCTGCACATTGCGCTTGCATCCTTGACAAATATTCTCTCACCGACACATAGGACAAACACCAAGTGGATGCATTATGGATGGGTGATGTGGAATTTCACCTTTAAATTTGATTTTCTAAGGTGAGGGTATGCAAAAGGGGAATTTACACAAGGGGTGAAAATTTTCTCCTATATAGGGGGTTTCCTATAGCTTGGAAACTCTTGGCCCTAGGAAAATTTGTATTGGACAAAATATTTGCAGGTGCCATGAGCTCCAAAACTACTCTATTATAGTTTAGAAATTTTTTGCTCTTAGGGCTCTTAAGAGACTATGTAAAAATAGTGTAGCCTACAAGGATTGGGAGACTAAGAGAATGAACATATTACTCTATTAGCATTCACCTATCTACCTTGACATGTTCACATATTCAGTTAGGCACCACCATACACAAAATAAAAAATATGCTTTTTTCCACGATTTCACTACTCTCAGATGATATTTTTTGCAAGAGTGTATTTATTGTTGGAATGGTCAAATGATGTCAATTTGAATATAATAAATATAGAGGGCACTTAAGAGACTATGTTAGAATATTGTAATCTGCAAGGATTGGGTGACCCAAGGAATGAATAGAGGCCTCTGATAGAATGCACCCACCCACCTCAATGTTTTGGTGTATTTTATTTGTCCCCATCATGAATGAAACAAAAATATTCCTATTTCCACAGTTGCACTGCTCTCAAATGAAATTTTTAGTAAGAATGCATTTATTATTGCAATGATCAAATGTTGTTAAGTTCCAAATAGAATATGGTCAAATTGAATGACCTTTGATAACTACTTTGTCATAGTTTGGCAGGTTTTAATTATTAGGGCTCTTAAAAAACTACATAAGAATAGCATAGCTTGTGAGGATCGAGTGATATGAGGAACAAATAGAGGCATTAGATAGAATTCACCCACCCACACCAATGAATTGGCACAATCAGTTTGGCCCCACCATAAATTAAATGCAAAATATTCCTATTTCCACAGTTGCACTACTCTCAAATGATGCTTTTTACAAAATTGCATTCAGTGTTGAAATAGTCAAATGGTGTTGAGTTGACCAAAACCAAGAGAGGTTACTGTAGAGGGACTCCATAGCCACCTACAATTTTATACAAAAAATTCATATATTCCACAAGCTCTTAGAACAACTTTATCATTGTTTTGTAGATTTTTGCTCTTTAAGAGACTATGTCGGAATAACATACCCTACAATGATTAGGTGACCTAGGGAACTAAATTCCTTTTTGATAAAATTCACTTGCCCACCTAGATATTTTGGTGTAGCTATTTTGGTCACACCATGTATAAAACACAAGATATGCATGTTTCCATGTTTTCACTACTCTTAATTGATGGTTTTTGCAAGAATGCATTCATTGTTGGCATAGTCAAATAGTGTTGAGTTAATCAAAAGCAAGAGAGTTTAATGTGGAGGGACCCCATATCCACTTGTATGTCTAAATTAAATATCCCTAGGTGCCATGAGCTCCTATAAATACTCTATCATAGTTTGGTATTTTTTTCTCTTAAGGTTCTTAAGAGATTATGATGAAATGGTGTAGCCTAGAAGGATTGGGTGACTTGGGGAATGAACATACATCTTTGCTAGCATTCACCCACTCACTTAGATATGTTGGTATAGCTGGTTTAGCCCCACCACACTTGGAATTAATATATTTATTTTTTCGTAGTCTCATTACTCTTAAATTATATTTTTTTCAAGAATGCATTCATTGTTGGCACGGTCAAACCTTGTCGAGCTAACGATAAATGAGAGAGAGATCTATGAAATTAGATATAGAGAGGGGGGTAGATAATAAAATATGGGGGAGAGAGGGGGATAGATAGGTGTAGAGATAGATAAATGGAGATGGAGAGAGGGAGAAATAGAGATAGAGAGATCATAGGGAAATGTGGGAAGAGAGAGAGGGGGATAGGAGGGAGGGAGAGGTAGAGAGAGATGAGGAATAGATAGGTATAAAGATAAACAAGTAGAAATGGATAGAAGGATATATAGGGAGTGAGGGAGAGGTAGAGAGAAAGGGGGATAGATTAATATGTGAAGAGAAAGAGGGAGAGATATGGAAATATGGGAGGAGAGGGAGAGAGGGGGAGATATATAGAGATAGGGAGGGAGGAAGAGGTAGAGAGAGAGTGGTATAGATAGGTCTAGATATAGAAAATAGAGATAGAGAGAGATGAGGGAGTGATAATAGGGAAATATGGAGAGAGAGGGGGGGATAGATAGGTCTAGAGATTTTATAAAAAAAAGAGAGGGAGAGAAGGAGAAATAGAGAGGAGGGGCATAGTTAGGTCTAGGTATTTTTAAAAGTAGAGATGGAGAGAGGGAGATATAGAGAGATGGATATAGGAAGGGAGGAAAAGAAGGGATGGAGGGAGAGATAGAGAGGGGGGATTAATAGATATAAAGATAAAAAAATATAGATAGAGAGAGGGAGAGAGGAGGGAGAGAGAGAGGGGGGAGAGAGAGAGGAGAGAGGAGAGAGGAGAGAGAGAGGGGGGGAGAGAGAGGGAGAGAGAGAGAGAGATAAGGGAAAGAGGGAGAGGGAGAGATATATAGAGTGAGATATTGAGAGATAGAGAGGGATATTTAGATAAAGAGATAGGGAGATAGGGGTAGACAAATATATGGAGAGAGAGCACAATATATAGAGGGAGAGATATAGAGAGATAGGAAGAGAGAAAGGATGAGATAGAGAGAAGTAGAGAAAGACAAATAGAGATGGAGAGAGAAAGATGAGATGGGGAAATGTGGAATAGAAAGAGAGGTAAAGATAGAGATAGAGGGAGGGAGATATAGATCCAAAGAGGGAGAGAGAGAGAGCTATGGCTAGAGAGAGACTAAGAGATTAGGAGATAAAGATAAAGATATATATATATCAGGAGAAATATGTAGAGAGAGATAGAGAGGTAAATAGAGATATAGATATAGAGGTCTACTAAGAGAGAGATGGAGAGGGAGAGGAAGATAGAGGTAGAGATGGAGATATAGGGAGAGAGGGAGAAGGAGAGAAATATATTTTCATCACACAAACATGAGCATGCTATAATGTGCTCATGTTTGTATCTACTTTGGGTATTGCCAACTCTTAGAGTTGGATTTTCCTTGGGTGTCCAACCCAAAGGGTTGGACTTGCATGTCAATTCCCAAAGATGTATTTTCTAAAAAATATTGAAAAACACCTAATTCTAGAGCATTCTCTCTATTAGGTTGTACATCTTTCAATTTCAAACTAAAAAATACCACAATAACATTAAGCTCTCTTAGCTTTCTAACCATGTAATTTCTTCTACATTTCAAATATGTTAAGGTTTTGAACATTTAATTTATTTTTCTAGTGTCATTTTTTATCAAATTTAACTTATGTATGGTATTTTTAGTTTCATTTTTACCTATTCATTGAAATTTGAAACAAATTAAATTTTTACAAACTAGACTCTATTTTATACACATTAAAAAATCAATTAGTTTCCAAAAACTAGGGGGGAGCACACTCTATTTTTTATTTTTTAGGATGTTTCCACTTTGAAAATTAGTAAAAGACATATGTTCATTAAAAAATTAGTAGAAAAATCAGACATAAACTATATATGTTAGATAATTTTTCACCAAAGTGATTTTTGAAATACTAAAAAGGGTTAACATTTTAGGGGGAGCACACTAGAAGCTATGTTATGTTTTTTTGATAAAACAAATTCCATCATTTTCAAAAAAAATTAATATTTTAGAAAGTGAATTCAGAGCACTACAACTCTTGTTCTTGTTGTGTCTTAAGATTTTGAGCGTAATTATCTTGACTTTTTCATCCAAGATTATTTTTTCTTGATTTAAAAGAAAAAAGTGGTCACTTAAGAGCCCCTTTCATCCCCCATTTTCATGCACATACCCATAATAGTGTTTATTGTGCTAATATAAAATAAAAAATCAAGAAGGTACATACAAGAACAATTATAATGCAATAATAATATGGAGTAAGTCTTATTCACAAACAATTTACAATACTAGATAAAACAATATTTGATATAGAACAAGAATATTAAATATTATAGAAATCTATATACTATTATATATAACCAAATACACAATATAAATGACAAAGTGAAGGGGAACCACTAGTGTTAAAAAGAAATATTGATTAAAGAGAAACGAAATTGGGAAACATACGAGTGTATATTAGTGGATAAGGATAAAAGTGAAAATTTATATCATAATAGATGCAAAAATGACAAATCACAAAGGATACCTAATGGAAATAATGGAGGGAAAGAAGGATATGGTGCAGCCAATAGTAGCATAGTGTGATGGTTAAGTTGTTGTGGTGTTGTTCTTTCCATCAAGGTTCAAACCCCTTTGGGTTGTTATTGTTGAATATTTAATTTGGGGGCAAGGTCTCTTGTTTGTGACCTCACCAGTTCATAGCTCTGAGTCAAAAGCGTTTACCCCTTAATAAAAAAATAAGAGGTATATGATGCAATAAATTCAAATTTGATTTTCAAAATCTATATAGACTTGCACAATTAACAAGTAAATTTATTAAAGGCTCTTATAGTGAACATCACCCTACTTATAACTAAACAAATTTGAGCTAGGGTAAGATAATAAAAAAATAGACGTGAATTGTTGCTAAAGGGAAATAATGTATGTAAAAGAAAAAGTTTTAGGAGAAGAATAAGACCACGATAAGAGAGTTAACAAATTGGAAAATTCATGATAAATGTTTATGCTCCCAATATTAGGAATGCGAGGAAATCCATTTGGTTGGAGATTTCTAATCAGATTTTGACTAATAAGGATGATCGATGGATGGTGGCAGGGGATTTTAATTCTCCCCTTTACCCATCGGAGAAGAGTGGGGGTCTAATTGATTATTCTAATAGTATGTCTGATCTGGATGACTTTCTGAATTGTATTGGACTGGTTGATATTGGTCTACAGGGCTAGGCTTTTACTCAAGATCAAACCATCACCTTGGGGCTGACCTAATCCAAATTTGCCTTGATCATTTCCTTTTCTCCCCCAACTGGACTGCTCTCCTTAATGCTAACTTTCTAGCTCTCCCTAGGACTATTTCAGACCACAATCCTCTATTGTTACTCCCTACTGATCACTCTGCTATTGGTCCCTTCCATTTCCAATTTGAAATCATGTGGAATTCCCATATGGATTTCTGGAATAATGTTGTTGTCTGGTGGAATATCCCGATGCAGGGTTCCCCTATGTTTAGACTCTCTCAAAGACTTAAACATATCAAACATATGGTCAAAGGGTGGAATAAACATGTGTTTGGTGATGTGTTCCATCAAAAACGGGTTGTGGCAGATAAGCTTGGTGAGTTACAAAAGAAAATGGAAGAAGGTGACAATAGCATACTGACAGGCCAGTAGGAGAAGGAGGAACGTGTGGAATGGGGGAAATTATTAAAGAAAGAAGAGGTTTTTTGGAAGCAGAAGTCCATAATTCAGTGGCTTGTTGAGGGGGACTGGAATACCTCCTTCTTCCATGTTTCGGCCCTTAAACATTGAAAAAGGAATCAGATTGAAAAATTGAAAAATGAGGTTGGGTTTGAAGTTTCTAATCTTGTTCATATTGTTCTTTTAGCTACTAAACACTTTCAATGGGCTTGAACTCTCTCCCTAATGAGGCTCTGACCCCTAGGTTGGTGGATCTGTTGTTGGATCCCCTCCCTACTCCAATTTTCCATGAGGATAATATTTCTATTCTTAGGGTGGTTACTTTTGAGGAGGTTCATTCTGTTGTGTTTAGTATGGGAGCCTTTAAAGCTCCTGTGTCGGATGGTTTCCCCTCGGCTTTTTTCCAAAGGAGAATGTGGAGGTGGATCTTACCCTTGTTGCTAAATATTTCTTTAACTCAGGTAAACTCCTCAAACAGTTGAACCACGCCTTCATTGTGTCGGTCCCCAAATCTGTGGAACCTCTGACCATGTCCAATTTTCATCCTATTAGTCTTTACAATACTGTTTATAAAGTCTTCTCCAAAATTTTAGTGAATAAGTTGAAACCCCTCCTTGAGAAAATGATTAGCCCCTATCAAAAAGGTTTTGTTCTTGTTCGGCATAATATGGATGTTGCTTTATCAACCCATGAAATCCTTCATTCTATGGATCGTTGTAACAACCCTAGCATGAATTTCAAGCTTGATATTTCTAAAGCCTATGATAAAGTTATATGGAACTTCCTCCCCAAAGTCATTGGTAAGTTTGGCTTCAATCAAAAAGTTATTAAAATCATTATGGAATGTGTCTCCATAGTGAAATACTTTGTCCTAGTCAATGGAGTGTCCCAAGGGTTCTTTGAGGTGAAGGGGAATCAGACAGGGTGACCCCCTCTCCCCTTATTTATTCATTATGGTGGTTGAAGTGTTGAGTAGGAATGTGGCTCATCTACTTTCGATGGGCTCCATCAAGGATGTCAAACCAACATCCACCTATGCTCCTGTGTCCATCCAAAAATTTGTGGATGATACCATGCTTTTTGGTAAAGCTTCGGTGATTGAAGTAGGAAATGGAAGGGGTGTCTCAATCTTTATGCGGCCTATTATGGTCAATGCATCAATTATAATAAGAGTATGATTTATTTCTTCCACTATTCTCCTGGTTTGTAGGATCGGGTTACTGTTGTGTTAGGTTGTGTGAGTGCTTCACTTCCCTCGGTCTACCTAGGCCTCCCACTTACTTCCAAATAAGTCACACCTAATATTTGGAACTTTGTCCTTGAGAGAATATAGAGAAAGCTTGCTAGTTGGAAAAGCTCTCTCTTGAGTTGTGTAGGAAAACTTCAGCTCCTCACTGTTTCCCTTCAGGGTATCCCTGTTTATTTTTTGTCCATGTTCAAAATTCCTAGTTATATTGCTGAGAAATTTGAGAAGATCCAGCATGTCTTCCTATGGTCAAGGACTGAAGATAAAAAGATGTCTTTTGTTAGCTGGGAGAAATTTTTCCTTCCTAAGCTTGCAGGGGTGCTTGGCATCAAGAATGTCCTGGCTTCCAATAAGGCTTTGCTTGCAAAGGTGGGTTGGGACCAATTAAGAGATAGTGAGGATTGGTGTAGAATAATGAAAGTCAAATACCTAAATAACTGCTTGCTAATCAATTGTATGGAAAATGATCATCCCCGTGGGTCTCTAGCTTGGAACGATATATGCAAAATGAAGAAGCTACTATTGTCTAGTCTTAAATGGAAGATTGGAAAGGGTAATAAAATCCATTTTTGGGAGGATTCTTGGCTCTTGGATTCCCCTTTAGCCAATTCTGAATTCAAAAATTTGATGGAACCTGCTTCTAGATTCTTTGGTAGGAATGTGGAGGATTACATTGTTGATTCTCAGGGGGATAGGTGTTGGAAATTTATTGGCTCCTATGGCCCTCTCTCCCCTAACCTGTAAAGTCTTGCTTCTTCCTTACAGGTCTTGTTATCTTAGTACAAACTACCTTTGTCTCCTATTGAGGATGATTTATTTTGGGCCTCAGATAGTAAAGGTGATTTTACTATTTGGACGGCTTATGGTATGCTAATTGATAGGGGTATCCAAAGTACGTTATGGAGAAAGGTTTGGAACCGTCATCTGATCCCTAAGATAAATTTATTTTGGTGGATAGCTTGCCACAACAGGATCCTTATCCAAGATAACCTAAGAAGGAGGGTTTTTCAAATCTTGAATAGGTGTATGTTATGCAAAGACAATGAAGAATCTGTGGATCATATGCTACTACACTGTCCATTTGTTGTTGGTGTATGGGATAGGGTGTTTCAAAAGTTAGGGACACACTAGACTTTGAATAAAGATTTGGTTTCCTTTGTGGAGGGGTGGAAAGGGCCTTTCAGTCACCCCCTGCCCTTAGAAATTTGGAGAAAAATTCCACCTATTATCTATTGGTGCAATTGGAAGGAAAGGAACAATAGAGTGTTATATGATATTGAGAAGATCCTGAAGGAAGTGTTTGGGTGCAGCACAAGACTAATCTCTGAAATTATCTCCTTACTAAAGCAGAAGCCACCTAACACAGCCCCAACTAAGTGGGAGATCAAAATGACTAAATCCTGGAATCTTTATCTTGGGGTTGATTCCTTTGATAACTCCAAATCTATTGTTAGGAAAAACACTATTTGGAAACAGTCACCTCATGGTTGGTTTAAACTTAACTTTGATGGCACGGCCAAGGGGAACACTGGTTTGGCTAGTATTGGTGGAGTTATAAGGGATTGTTGGGGCAACTTGGTCATAGGGTTTGTTGGTGGTATTGGTTTCCAATCTTCTATGGTGGTGAAGGCTCATGCACTACTTAAGGGTGGTGAGATTATTGTCACTCTGGGCATTAGTTTCCTAGAGGTTGAGGGGGATTCTAAAAATGTGATTGACTCTGTTAATAAGGGCCGCCAGCTGGGTTGGAAATTACAGGACACTCTACTGGATATTAATTTTTTAATCTTAAGGTTTAATAGGTATCACCTATCTCATACTTTTCGGGAAGGTAATCAGGTGGCTGACAACTTCGCCAACCTGGGGTCCGCCTGGCAGATTTACAAGTGTTGGAGAAAAATTGAAGTTTTGTCAAAGTCTATTCAAAGGCTAATCCTCTAGGAGTGGAGGAATCACTCTAATATTAATGATTAATCGATCTTGCTTTTTTAGGAGCAGGTGGCATTCCCTGATAAATCATTGGTTGATTTGGTCTGGGTGGGATGAGGTGTATGTGATCACGTGGGTTATCCTTCTATTGATTACTATAACAGCTTAAAGGAAGTGCAGGACAAAATGGAAGTTGGCCTTGTGGATGAAGAGATACACATAAAGGAATGTGACCTTAGATCCCAATGGTTTAAGTTCAATAAAAAGGAGGAAATATTTTGGAAACAAAATTCTTGGGTTCAATGGATTACTGAAGGAGACCGCAACTCTAAATTCTTCCACCAATCTACCTTGAAACATAGAAGCAGGAACAAGATTAGATCACTCAAGAAAGATGATGGTACCACAATCTCAACTAAAAAAGAAATTGTTAGGGAATTTGTTAACTTCTTCTCCTCTTTCCAAAATGCCCAAGGTAATGCTAATCAGGTACATGACGATTTCCTTGAGGTGATCCCTAAAGTTATTTTTGAACAAGACTTAAAGAATATGACTAATTTTGTTTCTATAGAAGAAGCTAAACTGGTTGTGTTCTCTTTTGGGGCTTATAAATCCCCTTGTCCTGATGGGTTCCCTCCTACTTTTTTCAAACTTACTAGGATATTGTCAAATTTGACTTATTTAATGCTGCTAGAGATTTCTTCAAGTCGGGCAGGCTCCTAAACCAACTAAATTCCACCTTTTTTGCTCTTATTCCCAAGAATGATGAGGCCTCTTATATTAAGGATTATAGACCCATTAGCCTTTGTAATACTGTCTATAAAATTTTCTCTAAGATCCTTGTGTTCATACTTAAAGTTGTTTTATGCAAAATGATTGCCCCAAACCAGAAAGGTTTTTTCCAAGGCAGAAACATTCTTGATGTTGTTATCTCTACCCATGAAATCCTCCACTCTATGGACCTCAGTAAAAACCTTAGGATGGCATTCAAAATTGATATCTCTAAGGCTTATGATAGAGTTTCCTGGTTGTTTCTCTTTGTTTTTCTTAAGAAATTTGGGTTTGAGGGAAGATTCCTAAAGTTGCTCTCAACCTGTGTTACCTCCCCTATGTGATATGTCTTGGTTAATGGTGTCCCCCAAGGTTATTTCTCTTGTGGTCATGGCATGAGGAAAGGTGATCCCCTCTCCCCCTATCTTTTCATAATAGTTGTTGAGGTCTTAAGAAGGAATATCCAAAAGCTAATTGACTCTAAATCCCTTAAAGGCGTAAAAGTTGCTTCATCTCTTTTTCCAAACTCTCACCAAAAAAAATTTGATGACACAATCATGTTTGGTGAAGCCTCAGTGGGGGAAGCTAGCCCCTAGAAATCAGTTCTAAATGACTATGCTTATGTCTCTGGCTAGTATATTAACTATGAAAAAATAAAGATATACTTCTTTAATGTTGACCAAGTTGTGAAGGAAAGAGTGGTGAAGATCTTGGAATGTCAGGAAGCTATCTTACTAGCAACTTACCTTGGGCTACCTCTAATTTCTAGAAAGTTGGAAAATAATTATTGGAATCATCTGATTGAGAGATTTCAAAAGAATTTGGTTGGTTGGAAGGGGAAACTTCTTAGCTTAGCTAAGAAGATTCAGTTGTTAAAAGCCTTCTTATAGAATATCCCGATTTACTACTTGTCTCTCTTCAAAATCCCAGCCTTCATAGGGGAAAAAATAGAACAGATTCAGAGAAGATTCATGTGGTCGGGAAATGAAGAGAAAAATAGACTCTCTAGTTAGTAGGGAGAAAGTGTGTACTCCAAAAAGTGTTGGAGGGTTGGGGATAAGGAGAATCAAATTTCTTAACAAATCCCTAACTACTAAGGTGGGATGGATCCTTTTGGAAGGGTCTAAGGATTGGGTGAAGATTTTCCAAGCTAAGTATTTGAAGAACAAAAATCCTAGCTGCTTCCTCTCTGCAACTGATCTACCTAGTGGGCTTGTCGTATGGAACCATCTTATTAAAATTAAAAATGTGTTGAAATTTGGGGTTAGAAAAAGGATTGGTAATGGTAAAAACATTGATTTCTAGAAAGACCCCTGGACTGAGGCTTCCCCTCTCTCCTCTACTGATGGCTTTAATCCCCTTAAATAAAGCTTGACAAGGATATGTGGCAAAAAGGTGTCTGACTATGTCAATTGGGAGGTGGAAGAACCTAAATGGAAGGAGTTCAACTTGTTGTTAAGGAGTGTTAACTTGATAGGTCAGAGATAGATCAATTGAGATCCAATTCTATTAAATTTTTGCAATCTCATAGGGGAGGCGAACTATTTTTCTATTGAAAGGGAAGATGAATGGGTGTGGAAGGGGAGATCTTCAGGTTGTTTCTCTGTTAAACTTGCTTATAATGAATTGATAAAACCCCTTATTGACAATAGAGACCATCACTAGGATAAAGTGTGGATTAAAAACTTGGTGCCAAAAATCAACTATTTATGGTGGGCTACTTCACATGGAAAAATTATAACTATTGATAATCTGGTTAGGAGAGGGTTTCAACTTGTTAATCGATGCATCCTTTGCAAGCAGGATAAAGAGACTATTATGCATCTTTTCTTTCACTACCAATTCTCTAGAGAAGTGTGGTCATTCTTCCTCCCTTTGCTATCCATTGACTGGGTGTTTCCTCCTACTATGAAGTCTTTTGTTGAAAGCTGGTCCAATTTCCCTTTCTCCCATAACGTAATTGTGGATATTTGGAACCAAATTTCCCCCCTTCTTAACCTAGGGAATATGGAAGGAAAGAAATAATAGGATCTTTAGGGAAGCTGAGAGAAGCAGCTATGAGGTTTGTATGATCATAAAAGCGTAGGTTTAGGAAAATATGGATGTGGGAGTATGCAACTTCTCAAAATTTTGGCCGAACTATAAAGAGATGAGAATTAAGCAGGTCTAGGGTCTAAGGTAGGATCTCACTAATCCTAATTGGACCATGATTATGGCTAGGAAGGCTTTTGAGTGGTTTCCTCCTGAAAGAGAATGGATTAAGTGTAATTTTTACGGGTGCTCTAAAGGTAATTCGAGTACGGCTGGGGTGGGAGGTCTGCTAAGAAACCACTTAGGTGACTGCGTTGTGAGTTACGTGTTAATTTGGGAGTCTACTCTAAGAATAAAGTAGAGGTTATGGATGTGTGGGGGGGTATAAAGACTCTAAGATATTATGGTTTTAAAAAGGTTATTCTGGAAGGAGATTCAAAATTAATTGTGAACATTTTAAATGGAAGTGTTGCGACCCCTTGGGAATTAAAAGACATCATTGATAAATGTAAGTCCCTTATGATTTTCTTTACTCATAGCCGAGTGCAACATGTGTTTAGAGAAGGGAATATTTCCATTGATTGTGTTGCCAACGAAGCGCCTAAAGTGTAATGGATGGACCTGCTAGGATAATAATCAATTTTCATTGTCATTGAAGGACAAGGTTCTAAAATAAAATTTTGAATATGTATACAACTTACAAAGATTATGGGTGGGGGTGGTAGAGGAAGTATATGTGATCTTGTGATATAAAGAGCATGCAGAATAATGATGATGAAAATGGTACGACTTTGAGAAAGAAGATCTCCTCAGGAGAAAAAGGTAATAATTATTTCTTTCTTGAGATGGTTAAGGATCACATGACATTAATCAAGTTGAAGAATGGTGTCAAATCCAAGTGTGATGAAGCGTCCTATGTCAATTCCATCTGCCATCGTGAAGATTTTCTTGGAATAAACAATAAAGAGTCATTTATTATTTGTAAAAATAATAATGAACTCTTAGCCCCCAAGAAATGTGTTATCAGTTGTCTTTAAAAGAAAGTTCTTGAATCTTACATCCTTAAGTGATTATTTCCAAATTTTTTGTAATAGTTTTTTCTGCAAGTTTGGAAGGAAGTTGAATTGGAGTGGAGTTATGAAGAAGAGTCTGCAGAATCCAAAAAGTTTGCAGAGCACAAAAATGGGTGGGTCGCATAAATGAACAAAACTCTGAATTTCCACACTTAGAAAAAATACGGACATGCAAAGACTTTTTAATAGAGTTGGTATGGTCCCATTTTTCGAGCCCATGAAGGGTTACAACGAAAGCCTACCTTCAAAATTTACCAATTCATGGAGGAAGGGGAATGTGGAAATTGGAGCGGTTAAATTCAAGGTGATGACGCAGTTTATTGCAGAGGCTACTAGTTTGCAAAACCAGGGAATCAAGGTGGCTAAAAAGAGTGGTGTTGACGACCAGTCATTTGTTGAAAAGTTTCTTCATGACAGCGAGGATCTAACCATATTTCAAAATGGGTATGTGTGTCTTGAGCTTCCGACTCCTTATGCCTTGGTGAGTATGTTTGTGATGCGTAATTTTACACTTGAAGGAAGATATATGACAGGTCACATGTACCACTTTCCATTGTTGAATCATATTTGATATAATGAGAGAATCAATTTTCCCTTTTATTTACTATATTCCCTACAACTTAATATTAAAAAAGGAGTGAACCCTCCCCTGCATCAAGGATTAATGCTTTCCCTTTACAAGCATGTCTTAGCTTTGAACCCTCATGGAAACCCTTTAGTTGCTAGAATGGATAATGTGAACCGTAATGCTGGTGAAAATGTGGAACCTTTAGTGGAAGCTAACCCTGTTGAAGAGCCTAACCCTAGACCACCCCCCATTGTTGTTGAAAGAAATGAGTTAATCCCTACTAAAATCCCTTCCCCTACTGCCAAAAGCTCAAATCATTCAACCCCTATGGGTGTGAAGAATCTTGCTAAAAGCTCCATCAAGCTTGAGTTGGTTAAAGCGAGTCCTGAGAAATGCAAGCATTCCCCACTTCTCCTGGAACTACCTAAGTCAAAGAAGATGAAAAAAGAGCTTGAAATTCAAAGTGAAGTCATTACCATTAGTGAAGAAAAGGAGGGAATTCAAACCGAGGACTTGAAGGATAGGAAGTTGTGTCAGGGTAGTGGAGGTTGTAGATACACATGCCTGGCCAAGGCTAACTCCCAAGACAGGAAGGGGAAACAAAAAGCCACTTTTTATGAGGAGAAAGAATTGGAGGTGGAAGAATTTGAAGCCCAAGTTGATTAAGAAAGTGATAGGATGGAATTTGAAGATATTTCCTATGACATGGGTGAAGAGGAAACTAAGGAGGAGAATGAAGATAACGAGGAGGAAGAGACCAAAATTGAAGAGAAAAAGAATGAAACCCTGACTGCTCCTGAAACCAGGAATATTTCTAATGAAACTACTATTGAATATTCTAGCATTGACTATCTAAAAAGAAGACTGACCGATATGCAAGTTCAAATGGACAATATGGAAAAATATATTGTCACACTAATGAAGGTGACGAACAGCCTAATGTGCAATGCAATGGTAGGTGCAGTGTCTGGTCAAAACAAGATGACTAGGAAGCTGAAGAAGATGGGAAAGATGGACAACTTGAAGGACCTGGATGAGACTAAGGGACCTGATTAGAGAAATTATATCTCCCTAATAGGAGATTACTGGGACCTATTTGGAAAAACTAAGTAATGAATTTTTTCTTGCTTTTGTTTATGACTACCCTACTTTTTTTGTCATTCTATTTTAATATTCTAGGTTGCTATCTTCAAATAGCTCTATTATGGTTACAGACTTGCTGGTATATGGTGGACCTGATAAATGGTCTTCATAGTTTTAAGTACTCTAGTAGTAATCTTCTATTTTTTATTAAGTATAGTGGTCCTATGGTTATTGTTTTGTTATTCGGCATGTGTGCCACCTTGGACATGTTTTTTATGTTTTCTAGTGGTGCTATTTTATCCACCCTATTTTCTTCTTTTGAATTTTTGCTATAACCATGAGATTGGGGCCCTTCCCCTGCTAATATAATCAAAAACACCCCCTCCTAGGAGGCCATTTTCACACATTTTCATAAATTAGACTCCTCTGATTTCTATGGTTGCACAAATAAATCAGCCATTTGTTCTATTTAATGGAGGAATCTCACTTAACTTGCAGTAGCATGACAACATTCCCATGGCTGCATTGAAGATTTTTCATCTCTTTGATGGAGAAAATCAAACTACTCCCATTGAACACATCAAATATGTAGCTTCGTTATGTGCAGTACATAACATCACAACTAAGAATGTTGCTATTAGACTCCCAGATGCTTCTTTTAGAGGAAAAGTGCTACAGTTGTTTAGGGGCTTAGTAGTGAACTCTATCACGACTTGGGACCAATTGGATGATGTATTATGTAAGCATTTTGAGGACAAATTAGACCATCTTTAATTGGTAGAGCAGCTGACCACCATAAAGAGAGCTCCTCATGAGCATATAATAGACTTCAACTTCCATTTTTAGAAGACATGGGATAGGATTCCTCAAACAGTAAGGGCTTCAACTAATTATGCTTTCTTGTATTTTTTAATAGCTTTGAATAGCGATATTTTAGTGATGGTCCAATCAATGGGGGTAGGGTCACTTCCTCAAGATTGTGATATTGCAATAAGGGCATAAAATAGTCTTATACAAGCTGGCAAGATTGCACCAAGGCCTCCGATTCCATTTTTCCCTAACATACAACCACCATTTCCCATTCAAATGCCACAAATAGCCCCCATACTATCTTTTCCTACTCAAGATAAGGTTGTCCCAGTTCAATCTCAAGAGTTACAAGAGATAAAAGGAATCCTTCAAACATTGGGGAATAAGTTGGTAAATATAGAAAAGTAGCAAAATTCAAATTTTAGAGCTTACCAATTTCCTTATCAAACCCCATCTCAGCCCAATCAGCCTAATAGGCCTCCTTACCAAGCTAATTTTCAAGGTCAAAGGAGAAATTTCAATGTAGACCTTATGAACCTTACAATCAACATGTTGCTAGCACTTCCAAGGAGTTTGTTCCAATCCAAAACAACATGGCACAAGACTATGAATGGTGTTTTCCTTGTAATCAACCCCAAAATTAGGCCTCATGCTCCAATGGAATGCTAAATCAAGCCCTTATGGTGATAAACAACACTACTATTCAACAAGATATGGTATAAGAAACTCAAGAATAGTAGGCCTTTCATGTTAGAGTAAAGGTTTTAACTTAATTATGTCAATTAAGTTACCTTTATTCCTTTCTTAAGATTTCACTTTAGTTTGCATATTGTTACATTTAATAATTATATTAATTATTAAATGTCTACCTATTAGGGTTACTTTTAGGTTTTGCATGATCTCCTTTTAAATATTGATCTTTGTAAATATTTCATTCTATTTTTTTGTTAATACATCTTTCATATTACAAAGCTTAAAACCCTCTCTTGTTTTTTTCTCCATTCTCTTCCCTATGACAGGTATCTCTTTGCATGCAGGTGTTCTTGGAATCTGAAGTTGGTTTTGACAACTTCTACATGGTATCAGAGTATGGACCTGCTGTGGCTAGCGTTTTGGAAAGTTTGGACTGAAGGGTTTTGTTGAAACTCATGGTTTGGGTTTTGTTGATCAGGCATGTAGGTTCTTTGAACGGGTTCGTTTTGAGGCCCAAAGCGGGACCTCATTGTTGGATTAAGTGGTGCTCAGAGCCAATTTTCATGAAACGTCAATTTGTGCATGGTTGATCAGGAGGCCAAGAATTATTTGGAGTTAGATACCAAAGGCGTGATTTTGAGGTCGAAATAAAGAATGAAATGAAGTAGGGTTTTAAAGATATTTTTTATTGCCCTGATAATGATGGGATACCGTTGTCCATGCATGGCCAGTATCTATGCACCAGCGTGATTGGTTAAATCAGTGGCTGGCTCTCGATAGACTAATGCGGGTCTTTAATACCGACCCCAATCCTCAAACAACGGGACTACATTTGAACGCTTTCGAAATACCAGTTAAATACAGTAAAAGACATTGAATCCCTAAGGCCGGTAAAGCCACGGTGAATACGTGACGGTACAGCCCTGAGGGGCTCAAATGCCATTGCGTAACACTGGCCAAGGTGAATGGACTTATCAGGCATTTGGCAGATTTTCAAGAGCAAAGATAGGTGTTTGAAGCTGGCTCCGAGCCCGTCGTGATGGTATAGGATTTTTTCCAAAGGGTAGTTTGGACAGCAGTCAAGTTAGATGATTCCTTTTTGCTGGGAATATAGCTGTCATTTTTTCTCTATCTTTTGAAAACGAATAGGCGTCAAAAATATCTTCTCGCGTTCTATTTAGATCTTCTGTTATTTTTTCTAGAAAAATTACTAGGTACACAAGATTCAGTCTGAAGCCTTTTTTTCTTTTTTCCTGCTTTTTCGCTGAAAAATCACTACTAGGGTTTGGTGTCTTGCATTATGGGGGGAGTTTTTTTCTTTCTTTATGTCATTTACTTCAGAAAAATAGAAACTCTTCACATTAAACATTCATTAAACCTCTCCAAACATGGTCGAAAACCCTTCTTCTATTGAACTTCTCACACCTCATAACTATCATACTTAGAAGGCATTCATGACACGTCTTCTCAGATCAAAGGGATTGTTGTCCTGTTTAGATGTTGTTCAACCAGTTTTGACATGGCCATTTGAGGTTATGCAACATAGAAATAAGATGGATGAGGCTATGGGTTTGATTTCCTTACATGTTTCAAACAGCTTGTTGTTTCATCTTGATGGGTGTAACAGTCCTCTTGAAATGTGGACCAAGTTCAATGATTTATTTGGTACCATCAATCAGTTTCATGCAATACAAATTGAGGCAGAGTTGACTTCCATACATTGCCCTGAATTCTTTCCTCTGTGGGACTTCGATGGGGAATTTCAGTAGCGGATAATATAACTGCAGCGGTTGTGGTAAGGGCAAGCGATTGAAGTGTGTTGCGTTCATAGGGTCGGCAGATGATTTATATCGCCGACATTTAATTCCATAGATGCATTAGAAACCACTTTACAGCTACCTACACGAGTGTTGTAATCGGTTGACGAGCATAGCCAATGAGCCAAGATATATCTACAATTGGATACTCTGGATCTAGAACCAACTATTGCTTCGATCCTCTAAAGAAACAAAATTGAATCCCAAAGATAAAATTAAGCGAAGGAGAGTTCCTCAAAGCCACCTCCCTAAGGTACGATTCTAAAACCTATAGTTCAATTTTAATGGGAAAATCTTGAAGTCCTAGTGAGTCTTCTCGAGACTAAGAAAAGAAATCGAGTGATCGCTACCGGTTTATATGGCAAGGAAGGACATCAGGGATTTCAAATTGTTGGAAGCGATTAGAACTTTAGAAACCATGTAACGCCATCTACCTACCTTAATCTCCTTCAACCCACAGGGAAAGGTCATGCCTCTTTATGCTAAACATTAATCCCGCAGGATCCGCGGATTCTAGATTCTAGTCTTCTCATACTGACCTACAAGATTTAGTCTTTACTTGCCGCCCCTCTGCGGCTATATTGTCATTGGTATTCAATACATCTTTTGGTGGGGATTCGAGTATTGTTTCGTGGATGGTGGTTTCTTGGGATGTGCTTCAGTTCAAAATTTTGGTAACCTTCTTTTGTTTCATGATTACCCGCTAGCTCTAATGGAATAGTTGATTTCTACCACATGATGTGGATTTATTTTGAATTATCCCATGATCGACTTAGTTGTAGCTAAGCCAAGTGTTGATTCTGCATCGCTTATACAGATTTGATGGCTTTGAGAGTTCAGACACTATAGGTTCCTCTCTTATAGCACATGCAGACTCTATGAGCAGGCTTTGGCATGAGTGTTTTGGCCATGTCAATTACAGATATCTACAGCAGATGAGTACTTAGGCACTTGTGATTGGGCTTCCTCATATTTCCTGTACTGATGGTGTATGTCGAGGTTGTTCTCTTGGAAAACATCACCGGGATCCTTTTCCTAAGGGTCGAGTCACACGTGTTAAGGCACCCCTAGAGTTGGTACACAGTGAGCTTATGACCTTTCCAACTCCATCTTTTTCAGGGGCCCGATATGTCCTCACATTTATTGATGACTTCTCCAGATGTACATGGGTATACTTTCTTAAGTACAAGTCCGATGTCTTTGATTCATTCATGACCTTTAAGACATTTGTGGAGAAGCAATCTGGAATTTCTATCAGGAGGATACGCATAGATAATGGGGGGGAATATGTTAATCAGGCTTTTAGGGATTTTTGCACTGAGCATGGTTTACAACATCAATTTACAGTACCTTATACCCCTCAACAGAATGGTGTCACTGAGAGAAAGAACAGAACCTTACGGGAGATGGAAAATTGTATGATATACTCTTGAGCTATGAGTTCTTCATTTTGGGTTGAGGCAGTCAATTGTGCCAATTATATTCAAAATCGGATGCCTCATAAGGCATTATGACATATGACTCCTGAGGAGGCTTGGACCCATGTCAAGCATGATGTTTCTACATTCTGAGTTTTTGGTAGTGAGGCTTGGGCATTTATTCTTGATGCTCAGTGGAAAGCCATGGAGAGGAAGAGCCGACCACTCATATTTGTTGGCTACTATGAGGATGTGGAGTATAGGTTGTTTTATCTTGATTCCAGAGAGGTCTTGTTTCGGCGGGATGTCCAGTTTGATGAGCGCTATCCTCATATGGATTCTCCATCACCAGATTCTTCCTCAATGCCTACTCCTCCCTCTTCATCTCTTGAGGATTAATTATCTCTTGAGGATGATGCAAATGATGATCCATCATCTCCACCACCACCAGCCACTCAACATTTCCCTAGGTGGGCCTATGTTACTGTTGAAGCAGCTAGTTCTTTGGCAGGTGATCCTTTTGATACTCATCGTACTTGTGCTCAGACATTTGGTTCTAATCTTTTGAGTCATGTCATTTATGATGATCCTCAGAAGTTTTTAGAGGTGACAAGTCACCTTGAGTGGGATAGGGCCATGGATGAGGAGTATTCTTCTTTGATGAAGAATCATACTTGGGATCTTTGTCCTCTTCCTAAGGGAAGAAATTTGGTTCGATGCAAGTGGGTGTATTGTACCAAGTATGTTGCAGATGGTTCAATTGATAGGTATAAGGCACGTCTTGTTGCGAAGGGGTTTTCTCAGGTAGAGGGTATTGACTACTCTGAGACCTTTTCTCCTGTCGCTAAGATGAACTCTATCTGCCTTGTACTTTCCCTTGCAGCTTCACAGGGATGGATAGTGTTTTAGATGGATGTGAAGAGTGCCTTCTTGCATGGAGACCTACATGAGGAGATCTATATGGAGCAGCCTCAGGGATTTGTGCAAAACACTTCCTTGGTTTGCAGACTTTGGCATTCATTGTATGGTCTCAAACAAGCCCCTCGGGCTTGGTATGAGAAGATGGACTCTTTCTTGCTTTCCTCTCACTTCACACACTATCATTTTGATCACACAGTGTACATCTAGCGTTAGGAGGGTGGTCTTTTAATTATTGTGCTATATGTAGATGATCTCATTCTTATAGGTAGCTCATCCTCCATGATTCAAAGTATTCAGAGAGCTTTGATGGAGCAGTTTGAGATGACAGATCTCGGTCTTCTGCACTTCTTTCTGGGTCTACAGGTTATTCAATCTTCGGATGGGATTTCCATAATTCAGCAGAAGTATGCTCTTGATATGCTTCAGAGATTTGGCATGCTTGATTGCAAGCCTGCCCCCACTCCATTTCAGTCAGGTGTTGTTTTGTCTTCCACTTTTTCTACTCCTTCAGTGGATCCCACTTTATATAGGTAGTTGGTTGGCAGTTTATTGTACCTAACACATTCTTGTCTTGATCTTTCCTTTGTGGTTGTCCTTGTTTCTTGGTTCTCCCATGATCCTCATGAGAGCCATTGGCAAGCAGCCAAATGTATTTTGAGGTAAATTCGGGGCACCACTCATTATGGCATTCACTACACTTCAAGATCCCCTCACATTATTGGCTTCACTAACTCAGATTGGGTTGGTGATGTCAATGATCGAAAGTCTACTTTTGGCTTTGTTTTTTTCCTTGGTTATGGTTCTATCACATGGTCTTGCAAGAAGCAGTCTACTATTGCATTATCATCTATAGAGGCTGAGTATCACGCTATAGTATTAGCTAGTCAGGAGGTTTTATGGCTTCGACAATTGATGACAGAGTTTGGGTTTCCTCTTGATAGTCCCACTATTCTTTGGTGTGACAATCAGAGTTCCATTCACATTTCCCGCAACCCAGTGGAGAATCAACGGACTAAGAACATTGAAATCCACATGCACTTCATCAGGCAGTTGATTCAGGATGTTTCTCTCATCTTGGAGTGCATTCCTATAGAGGAGCAAGTTGCAGACATCTTCACTAAACCTTTGGCATCATCACGCTATCTTCACTTGCACTCCATGCTTGGGGTGAAGGAAGTTGTCCTTGGGGGGTCTTAGTGAGGCCTTCCTTCCTTCATGTTTTTTTTTCAGCATGTTTCTTTATCTCTTTTTGGAGAGGAGTTTTTTCCCACTGGGTTTTCTCCTTTACTCCGCTTAACAGAGATTTGGTTGTATTTAGGTACCTGATTAGGCCTAGTTGTCAAGACCCTTGTTTTCTTTCATGCATTGTAGTTACCTTTGCTTTCTTGCACATGTTTGTAGTGGCACTCTTTCTCATCTTAATGGGGGGTGTTAGAGTAAAGGTTTTAACTTAATTATGTTAATTAAGTTACCTTTATTCCTTTCTTAAGATTTCACTTTAGTTTGCATATTGTGACATTTAATAATTATATTAATTATTAAATGTCTACCTATTAGGGTTACTTTTAGGTTTTGCATGATCTCCTTTTAAGGATTGATCTTTGTAAATATTTCAATCTATTTTTTTGTTAATACATCTTTCATATTACAGAGCTTAAAACCCTCTCTTGCTTTTTTCTCCATTCTCTTCCCTGTGACAGGTATCTCTTTGCATGTAGGTGTTCTTGGACTCTAAAGTTGGTTTTGACAACTTCTACATTTCATTCTAAAAATAGTCATCATGAGGTTACTCTAATGAATTGGAAAGGTGTGGATTTTTGTGGGGTAAATCATCCTCAAGGAAAAAATCAATTTTCCTAGCCTATAGCAGTGAATACAAGAGCTAAAAATAGAGCTATTGATATGGGACAACAAGTTGATAAAGGTAAAATGCAAAGTCTTGCAAGTCACCAAGGTGTTGTTGGTTCTTCATCTTCTCAAAATGTTCAAATTTTGCCAAGGTGGTAGGTTGTAGCAAGCAAGGAGCATCCAAGAGCACAACCACAACCATCACAAATGCAAGGAGATGTTTTTCTTAATGGAAAAAAGGTTAGTACTATACCATTTAGTGTTTTGGAGCATATAAAGTTCAATGTTAATATGTCAATGTGGGATTCCTTATCACTCCCTGGTCAAAAAGAATTGTTACAAGAGGCCTTGTCCAATATCACCTTACCTAGTGAAGCCTCAAAAGAACAACCTAGTGTTGCACTTGCCAATACCCCTCATGATAAGGGTGAATAGTAGACCAAACTTGTCAAACCACCTTCATTTTATGTGTCCTTACTAATTGGCCAGCACCATGTTCATAACTGCATGATTGACTCAGGGGCAAGTAGTTTGGTGATGCCTAAACAGATAGTTGATAAGCTAGGATTAGTTGGCATGATTTTTCCACAATCCATGAAGTTATAATGCTTGGCTTTTGGATTCAACTATGTGTTTTTTTATCAACATTTCGGATCACACTCAGTGATCCATCCTCTTCCTAATGATGGATCACTGAGTGTGATCTGAAACATCAATAAAAAAATACACACAGTTGAATCCAAAAGCCAAGCATTATAAGCTAGGATTGTCATATGAAACCCTTGTTAAAGGAGTGGTTCAGTTAGATGGGACAACCATAAACACAGCTAGGATGGTTAAATATTTGGGTCTTACCTTGCATACTTCTCTGAATTTCACCATACCATAGGATATGCATGTCAAATTTGCCACCATATTTTGCTATATGTCTTTCAAGGGATTTCATTGCAAAGTTAGGAGGCTATTTATCTTCTGATTGGTCACATTTTTTTTAGGACAAGGTATGGCACTAGGGTCACTATAAAGTCAAAACCTATAGCCAAGGATCATGTAGAACCATATGTTCCTAGCGTTGTTAATGCTAATCTCACCATTCATGAACAAGAACATCCTATTGTCCAAGAATCTAACACCCATGTAGAACACATTCCTAACTTTCTTTTAGATGAATAGGTAGCTGAGAACCATGAAGTAGATCCTTTTAAGCATGTAGAAGAAGTCGGAATGGGCATATACATGATTCATGAACAAAACCCAACTATCCCTAATCTTGAAAAAAGTGAAAAACAATAGTATGGGAAGCATTCTAATGAGCTTTGGCAGTTGTTCTTTGATGGGTCAAGAAGTAGAAATGGTGTTGGTGGAGGTGTTATTCTTGTTTCTCCTCAAGGTGAGAAGTATACTCGACATTTAGATTTTGTTTCAGCTACACTAATAACACTGTTGAGTATGAAGCTCTCGTTCATGGCTTGGAATGGGTGAGGAAAAGAGGTATCAGTTGTTTGCAAGTGTTTGGGGATAATGAATTGATTGTAAATTAGGTAAGACATATCAACATAACCAAGAATGATTTACTTAAGTCTTATAAGCATAGAGTATGGGATATGATAGAGGAATTTGATGCCTTTAATCTATTGTCCATACCAAGAAGCCAAAATAAGCATGTTGATAGGTTGGCTACTATAGGAGCTGAGTATGATATCCCAAAAGAGATTAAAAATGTTAGTGAACAGCAACATATTAAGGTGTTTGTAAGGCCATCAATTCCTAACAATGATGTGCATTGGCAAGTTTTTGACAGTGATAAACAAATTGTTAACTTTTTATTGAAGAAGTTGAGTTTTCAACTAGTAATCAACAAAGGTTACAACAACAATTTGGTGATCAGACTCTACATATGAAGTCAAATAAGTTTCCAAATGGATTGGTGACCTTAGAGTCCATTTTAAGCAAAAATGACCAAGTAAGAAAAGATAAGTCTAGCATGTTGGTTAAAGAGGAACATTATGAATCTATTGATATTTTTAAAAGTAAACTTCTTAAACTTGGCAAGGTTTGTACTAAGGAAGAAAGAGATGCATTTGTTTCACTTTGTCAAGAATATGATGACATTTTTTCTTGGGAATACAATGATTTGAAAGGTTTTAACCTTGAGTTGGCACAACATACTATAGAGTTGGAACCCAATGCAAAACCAATAAGACAGAAGCAAAGACCTTTGAAACCAAAGCTTGAGAACCTCATGAAGAAAGAATTAAGCAAGTCAATTGAAGTTAGTATCATTTTCCCTATTAAAAACACATCATGGGTATCTAATTTAGTTCCTGTGAGGAAAAAGAATGGAGAAATCAGATTGTGTGTATACTTTAGGGACTTAAATAGAGATTCACTTAAAGATCATTATCCATTTCCTTCTCTGGAGAAAATATTGCAGGTTGTATCAGGTTCATAGAGGTTCTCATTGTTGGATGGGTTTTATGGTTATAACCAAATCTTGGTTAAAGAAGAGGACCAATATAAGACAATGTTCACTACCAAATGGGGTACCATGGCATACAAGAAAATTCCTTTTGGATTGTCTAATGCAGGGAAAACCTTTCAAAAAGTCATGGACATGGCTTTTCAGGGCCTCATGAAAAATATTACCCTTGTATATTTGGATGATATTACGGTTTTATCAAAAGATGCAAAGAAACATTTCACTCATCTAAGGAAAATTTTTGACAGGTGTAGGGAGTATGGTGTATCCCTCAATCCAAAGAAAAGTATCTTTGTTGTTCATGAAGGTAAGCTACTTGGTTATGTGGTGTCCAAACATGGTATTGCAATTGATTAGGTGAAAGGGTGAATGCCATCTTAGCTTTACCTTTAATCTCATAAAAAGGGTTTACAAATTTTCATAGGAGGAATCGACTTTGTTAGGAGGTTTATACCAGATATTGTTGATTTATTGAAGCCACTAACAACTATGCTAAAGAAAAATATAGTTTTTAAATGGACTAAGGAAGGGAAGAGAATTTTTGAGAGCATAAAGGAAGCATTAACAGCAACACCTACTCTCTTGAATCTTGACTTTTCCAAAGATTTTACTTTGTATGCTTATGGTAATCTTGACACTATTTTAGCTATGTTAGTGCAGAAGAATGAAGAAGGTTTGGAACAGCTAATAGCTTTCTTTAGCAAGGGCTTGGAAGAGTATGAGAAAAGGTACACTTTCATTGAAAAACATGTTCTTGCAGTTATTAGGAGTCTAAAGAAATTTAGACATTTGATTTCAAACAACAAAGTTCACTTAATGGTTTCTCATCCTAGTGTCAAAGAATTTATTTTGAGTAAGGATTTGAATGAGAAAATAGTAGGTTGGATTACCAATGTTATGGAGTATGATGTAGAAATCAAAGTCACAAAACTAGTAAGAGGTAAAGGTTTATATGAACATCTATCTGGTGATAAAGAAAACAACAAAGAATAAGTTATGGAGTTTGTCCTAGCTATCCAAGAACAATCCCAAATAGTTGCACCCACTTCTCCAACAAGTTGGGTGTAAAATATGGTTCATTTTCTCCAAACTGGTGAGTGTTCACAAGAAATGGATAGAGCTAAATAAGGTGCTTTAGGCTGCAATCTATTCCCTATGTACTTTAAATGGTGTACTTTTCAAGAAATATTTCAATGGTGTGTTGCTTAGATGCATTGATATTGACCAAGTTGACAAAGTACTTGAAAATTTTATGATGGAGCAGTTGGTGGACACTTTTCACCTAGAACTATAGTGTTAAAAATAATGAGAGCAGATTATTATTGGCCTATTTTATTCAAGGATGCACATAAATGGGTAAGGAAGTGTAAGAAATGTGCCTTTTTCTCAGGTAAGGAAAGGCTAGAATCCCTTCCCTTGCAACCTATTCAAGTTGAACAACCCTTCATGAAGTGGGGTATTGACTTTATCGAAGCTATTAATCCACCTTCTAGTGCAAGTCATAAGTGGTTTCTCATTGCTATTGATTATTTCACTAGGTGGACGAAAGTTGTGGCATTAAAAGAAGCTAATGAAAGTGTTGTCCTAATTTTTTATGAAGATTTGGTGACAAGGTTTGGTGTCCTTGATTCTATTATTTTCGATAATGCCTTAGCTTTTGTGGGTATAAAGTTGAGTGAATGGGCTGTCAAGAATGGTGTTTACTTGAGTACTTCATAAAACTATTATCCTCAAGGTAATGGTTTGGTTGAGTCCACTAACAATAACTTAATAAGGATCATCAAGAGGACTATGGAAGATAACCAAATAACTTGGCATACCAAGTTAAAATCTGCCCTATGGGTGGATAGAATCACACCTAAAAGGTCCATTGGTAACTTTCCTTATATGATGGTATATGGAAAAGAAGCAAGGTTGTCCTTGTCAATTGAACTTCTAGGTCTTGAGTTGGCTAATTAGTTAGAAATGTTATAGGTGGAAGACTCAATGGAAATCAGGTATGCATAGCTTTTGGAGTTAGAAGAAATTGAAAATAAAGCAATGAAGACAATGGAATTGCATCAAAATTAGGTAAAGAGGTCATTCGATAAGAGGGCAGCTCTTAGAGTGTTCAAGGAAGGTGATGTAGTTCTCAAGTGGGATGAACTTAAGAGCAGACCTAGAAAGCACATGAAGTTTGATGCAATGTGGAGTGGACCTTACATCATTTCTGAGTGTAAACAGCATAATGCTTTCTAGTTGTCCAACATGGAAGGTGAAAAAGTGCCAATCCCAGTCAATGGGATTCACCTCAAACATTGTTTTTGAGGTATGATCAGTCTTTTGTACATATTAGCTTAGGTTCTTTGGGTCAATAAGTGTTGTTGCACATAATTTTTGGGTTTATTTTCATTCCTTCATGTGTTGATGCACAGTCAATCAGTTGCTTTCAATCATGTTTTGAGTCTTCTTAGGTAGGTTGAATAAGTTGGAAGGTTGTCAAGCATTGTAAAGGGTCTATTACAGTAGCATACAAGGTCTAATTTTTTTAGGTTTTTTTCAAGTTCTTCATGACTCTTATGCCCAATGGATTGTCTAAGGTAGTTGGTTACTCAGTTTTAGCAAGTAAAACGTCTACAAAAGTTGCAAAAAGTGTTAGTCAATTCTAATTAAATAGTCTTCCATGTTGTCAAAGGTCTTTAATTTAGTGCAATGAATAGCTGGGCACCAAAATCCAAGGAGGAAAAGTGAAGTTTCTTTGCCTTTGGAAGAATACAAGTTTTTTTTACCCACGTAGCAAGGAGGTCTTTCTTTCATTTGTAGTTAGTTCTTGCATTTTTGGCAAAGCATTGTAACTTGTAAAAGTTTCTTTCAGGTCATATAATGTAATGTAACTTGGAAATTGAGTTCTAGCTATTTTCAACTACTGTATTGTAACTTGTTTCAAAGTTCTTATAGTAAGAGCAGCAAATGAAGCTCATTTTCAGACTTGTATACAGCTGTAAGAATACTTTTTTTCAATGAAATTCAATGATCTTTCCTTCTCAATAGCTATTTTATTGTGTGTATATGAGTGATCTATACATATTTTTGTAGTTTTAATGTGAAAATCCTCTAATATATTTTCTCATTCCAGTACCTTTGGGTAGAAGAGCATGTCTCATATAGGTCATAAGTTATGTTACTAAGGTTTACATTATTTATTTGTGAAAACACACCTAGTTTCCTTATAAAAAATTGTAAACATTTCAACTTTCTTATGAGATACTTATGCATGAGCATGTTAAATAGTTGGGTTGTGTGAATATTAGCTGAGAATTTAGGAAAATGTGTGATAGAACAACAGTGCAAGTTACAACCATTTTGGTGCATCACCCATGTAGGTAGATTTCAATTCATGTCATCCTTCTATCCTTTTCCATCAACAAAAGTAGTAGTTTAAGTTAGGATAGGTGAGTACAAAGGGAACTAGCCCTCTCTTGAGGTTCTTTCCATCATAGGTAACCCACGAACCTGGAAAGATCCCATGTTTCACCAGTAGGCTGAGTATTTTGCAACTCGACAAGGGTGCACATCTAGGTGATAACATAAATGTAAGAAGTATTGGATGAGTGTGAGTTGAAGCACATATTGTGTCAAAAAGGGAAGAATTGAATGGTGGGAAAAGAAACCCCATCTAAGAAAATATCATTGGTTTTAATTAAACTAGAGAAAAAACCCAAACCCAAATATAAGTTCTCGTGGAAGGTGATGAAAGTAAACATGGATGGGGATTTTTCTAACATCCCAACTTGTGTACTCTATGTAGAGGACATAAGGAAATATATATACCAATTTTTCAGAGATCAACAATTATAAATTTAAAGACACCAATGCCTCATTTTGGAAGTCAATAAAACTATAGGTGAATTAATATAAAAGAGTGGAAGAGTAGAAATCAGATACATGGTAAAACTCTCCATTTTTTATGAGGAACTAGCATGGGTAATATTGATAATGATCCAAATGCACATATAGTATATGTACCTAGATCAACTAGGGTATTAAAGTAGTAATAAGGCTATGTGACAAGAAGGAATTACCAAAAAACAAGAAAGTAATGAAAATAATTGGTACAACACCAAATGGTATAAATCCGATGGTGGAATATATTATAACCTTTTTGTAGATATGTGATGATGGGAATAGTTCATAAAATCTATTATACCAATAGAGAGAATTTAGCAATAGAGACCACTATTAACATTGCTTATGCGATGATTTTCAATAGCAAGGAGTTTGACCTAATGGAGGTACTATGGGAGAAATTGCTAGAGAACTTAGGAAAAAGAGCATAAACTATCAATTCAATTATAATTCATTAATCATCCATCTTGAATTTTATTTCATGTGATAATCTTTAACATATGGGTTTGAGTTTGGTCTAAAAAGAGTATAGTGATATCCCAAATTAAAAAACATACGAAGAGATTCCAACATGCCACATCATTTTAGAAATTTAATTGGGGATTTTTCAAGAATTTATAATTAGAAATATAAAACAAGGATTGCATATCTTACAAGATAGTGCAAAAATACTAGAAGGAAATAACTTGTGTAGAAGATACAAACTTTATATACATATAATTGGAGCCATGTACTTCATGGGTACCTATATAGACTAATGGAATAAGTGATATATTAGTAAATTTTAATATAAAATAGCTATTTTCACTACCAAAAGACCCTGTGGTAGAGAGGTTTGGAACATATGATAAATATATGGATAAAATATGAAGAATGAGGTATAGGATAAGCTAGAGAAAAGGGAGGAGAAACTACACCAAAAGTGAGGGTTAAATAAATAACAAAAACCTCCAACTCCAATGAAGATTTTGACTCACTAATACCACTAAAAATGGAGGAAACACATATTTTAATCATAAATATTAAGAAATGGATCCACTAGGTTTGAAACAAGGGATTACAAAATCCATGAGTAGCTTGAAGAGAAAGAACTTTAAAAAATAATGTAACAGAATCCACATTACCCAAATTTTCTATACATTACATTACAAGGGATTCATTTGTAAGAGGGTTAATGTGGATTTTGTAACTTTAAATGAATCCAAATAATATAATGTAATGTAACTTAGAAATTTAAATCCAAATAATATAATGTAATGTAACTTAGAAATTTGGGTATTGTCTCTAGTAACAAAATCCACATTAACCCTCTTACAAATGAATGTATAGAAAATCAAGGGGAAAGAAGGAATTTTGTAGCCCAATATAAGGCTAAATTAAAAATATAAAAGGAAATATACATAGGTTGTGAAGGAAGAGGAGGAAGAAGCTTCTATAGTAAAACCAAAATAATTTGAGGGGAAACAAGAGAATAAGGAATTGGGGAGAAGTAGGAATGTATTACAAATTATTGACTATCATATATATTTTTATTTCACAAAGAGTAACCTTATAGATGAAATAAATGTATGTGGTATTCTCCACTAAAAAATTAAGTCATTTTGGAAGGTATACTTGGATTCATAGGAAGAAGTTATCACTCAATGGGGGAAATAATAAAATATTTTTTAGAAGATATTGTGATAAAATTAAGGGAGAAAAGAGAAGAATCAAAATTATTGAAGGAAGAAATAATAAAGGAGGCCCTTCAATAGATTACACTAGATATATCACCTACATAAAAAGAAATTTTGGCACAAATACAATCTATAGAGCTAAGTCAAAATATAGAGTAGACATTCTTCTATAAAATCAAAGGCCTTTAAGCAAAGAGTTATGAAAGAAAATTTGAAGGTTACACAAATGGCCTAATATGTATTATTAAGAGAATAACTAATACAAATAAAAGAACAAGGAGGTATAAGTGACGAGGATCTGTAAACAAACCTATATATAAATACTACACAAGGTGCAATGGAACCCATAAAAATTATAGAAAAAATACAAGGAAAATAAGAAAAATAGGTTGAGGAAAAGGAAGAAGGTATGAAAATAAATAGAGGAAAATTAGTTATAGGGGAATCAAGCATACAAAAATCTCCAGTAGAAAAAATACTAGTCCATCCACTAGTATCTTCACCATTTTACCCCATGTAGAAGATCAAATCATTTAGGATCAACATAAGCAACTACAACCAATGGTTAGAGTACCAAAACGCTATTCACACCATCCACTTATGGTGTACACATCAAAATTTCATGCATATCTCCTATTTAAAAAATTTAGATTGGAGACATCTTGCATGACACTGTAAGGGAAGATATATTGTTCAACATGTGGAAATAATAGTCCCTTGAAGAGTCACTCGCTATAATATAAATTAAATTACCAAAAATAATTAGGAACACAACACTAGCATTATATAATAATTATTGGAGGTAATAAGTGGGATTCCAATAGAATTATAAAATTAAAGTATTTAGAGGTATGTCATTGTACACAAGAATTGATCATTAAACTTGGAAAGAAATAACTAGAAGAAATAAGGAAGAAGAGTGTTATCTCACATACCAAGTTAGAGATAGAAGCGAATAGCATGTAGGGAACTTGCAATAATGTAAATCTATTATATCATTTTTTCTAAGGTTGGATAACATCCATAAAGCCATTCATTATTCAATTAGAAAATATAAAAAAAATAGATTATATAGGATTCTACCTTTATGATACTATGTGAACCATGATCCTAATACCTGCAAAACACAACAAACAAACACATTAAAAGATTGAAATGCAAGTTAGAAACATGATTCCTCAAGAAATCCATTTATCAATGCTCTAAATAGGAAAATGAAAGCAATACAATGAGAAATCAACAAAAGAGATTAAATCCTATGAAAGAAATGTAAATTATTGATCTCTTGAGCGAATTGGTGCCAATTTGATGTGAAAATTGGCCCTTTCCCAACTCCAATGCTAGATTTGATGATTTGATTAAGATTGATCACTTTGATGAAGAAGATGATGGGTAGCAAGCTAAAATCTGCAACCTAGCTATGATTCAATGAGATGGATGAAATTGCTAAGTATTTTAGCATGGTAACTTTGCTTGAGATGTGGATGATGAAATAAGAATATAAGCTCTTTATTTTATAGATTGATAAGTTGAAGAGATGTCCAAATTTGATCAATGTGGGACAAAGATTCAACCAATGATATGATGCCACTTGTCAACATGTGAGAGGATGAAGGTTGAGCAAGTTTTGATCCATGTGCAAGTTTGAAATTTAAATTTGATGAGATGACATGTTTAGGGGGGATGAAAAATGAGTTAAATGCCAAGTGGGAGACATGTAAGAATAATGCTAAAAGAACTTTAGAAATGTCTCTTTGTTGGATGGACCAGAAGTCCTTTTTTTGGAGATTTCAAATTTGAGAATATTTACTAGATGCCTTTTGAATGAAAATAGAAATTATTAAATCAAATAAATGATTTAATTGTGCAAGTGCACAAAATCTAGAGGATTTGAGTGATTAGGATTAAGTGTCGAGTTTGATTAATTTAAGGGATATTATTTGATTTGACAATTTGATTTAGATTTTTGGATTAATTTAAATCAAAAAGAGGAATATGATAGGAAAGCTAATTAAATATAAAGATTTTGATTTATTTAGTAAAGGGATAGTGTTAGATTAAATCAAATAAGGTTTTAATTTATTTAATTTAATGGATAGACTTTAGAGATTTAATCAAATAAATTGATTATTTAATTAAATAGGGATAATTAGATCAGATGGGTTGATTTAATTAACAGAATGAATTGACTTAATAAGAAAAATAATTTACATTTAATTATGAGGGAGGCGAATATTGATGAATTGTCGAGATAAAGGGAATTTGATTAAATAGTTGGAGCCGAGGGATGATTTAGGAAGAAACAATGTTGTTAGTAGATCGAGTGTGATATGTCACATATATTTTGATATCTCAGAGATACAATGAAGGACTTGGATGGAAACCTATAGATACAAATAGATAACTTTCACAATCAATACTAGTAGTCTAATGATCAAAGAGATAACTTAAGGGATGTGGGAAATTTGTGGCTAACACACTTAATAGGTCTCTTGGTAGAAGCAACAAAACTAAAGAAATATCAAAATTCTAGGTTCTATTATGGAAGGTAGTGTCACACTAACCATAATAAATTGAAAAATCAAACTATCAAAATAGGTCATTAACCAATATGTCTTTCTCATGGATGCCTAATCCTTTGACTTGATAGCTCATGATCTTGAGTATTTGGTAGGAAAATGGATGTTGGTTGTTTAGAAACAAGATATGAGCCCATATTGAGGTGGAGGGTGGGTAGTGGATATTTTGTGTTCCTTTGTAGTGAGAAAACCACCACAAGTAGAGGTGAGGGAAACAATAGGATAAGGTGATTATTTTGGGATGGTCTCAATAGGAGATAGTAAGGGATCATGATGGGGATTAGATGAGATGGTAGCATCTTGATTTAGAAGTGAATATATTTTAGTATGCTTTATGAAAATATCTTGACATGGTAGTATTTTGTTGGATGGTATAGTGGGAGAGGGGTGTTCCTTGGAGTAATATGGAAGTGAAGGATTTAGAGGGTTTGGGATTATGGGGTTAGATGGTGGTTTAGGAAGGAATTTTAGAATTAATCAAAATTAAAGATCATCAAACCATTGTATTTCACACATAGATTTAATGATTATTCTAACAATTCATCAAAATAATATATTTTTAATATAGGTATTCTCAAATTTTCCACAAATTTCAATATATAAAGATTTGATTTGATCACTCTACCATTTAGAGACAATAAACAATTGAATGAAGCCAGATCTTTATCAACTTCAACAAGGTTTTACTACACCAAAATTTTATCACTCCTAGAAGTTCTTTCTCTAAGTCTTGCAAATCTAACCAAGCACTATCTCACTATAGATTTTAATATCAAAAGAGATATCCCTTTTAAAATATTTTTTTATAGAGAAAAGGTGGGACTAAATAAATTTAGTTAACATATACTAGCAATGGTAAAAATTTTGTGCAAATATCTTCAACTATATAAATTATCTAAAAATAACATCTTGTTTAAGCTTTCATAAACAAAACACATGCATTTTTGTCAATTATGCATGTCTTCTAAAAATGAAACAAAACTTCTAACTAACTGCCTTAAAATATGGACCACTTTATTCATTGAGTGGGGCCCACTTTTAGTAATTGTTTATCATATTACAAATTAAACAATCAATGAAAGAATAATTGTCGAACAAGAACTACTAGTTTTGGCTAGCACCAAAATCTATTTAGAATTCAAAAAAATATTATTGACCATTATTTCTTATATTCCATATATTTTTTTAAGAACTCAATCAACTTCTCATTATCTGGGCCCTTTAGAATATGGATTATGAACTTGGATTTTCACACATTTTGTAGGAAAAATTAATTTGATTGATCATTTCTTGTAAACCATTATCCAAGGTTTTAAATTTTAACCTAAGATATATTAGATGATCCATTGCATCCTGATCCAACTTGTGTATTTTTTCTATATCTCCCTAGATTACCTGCTAAATTTCATGTGATGATGCTATTGTATGATGAGTCATATCCACTAGATCTGAACTAACTATCTAACCCACAAAATCTT